>JACXSL010000087.1:0-25000 GCA_019514585.1 Dendrobium officinale
TAGCCGAAGGGTTCGCTGCCTACACTTGGAGAGTCTGAACAGCCAAAGGGTTCTCTACCCACACTAGGAGAGTGTGAAAGGACGACGGTTCTCTGCCAACACTGGGGATTGTGTAAAAGGATGACGGGTGTAAAAGGACGACAGTTCTCTGCCCACACTAGGAGAGTGTGAAAGGACGACGGTTCTCTCCCAATACTGGGGATTGTGTAAAAGGACGACGGTTCTCTGCCGCATCGGGTGGTGGTGAAAAGAGTATTTTATAAAGGCTTCTCCGCCTTGCTGTGGGTGCAAAAGGAGAGTCACTATTGGTATTAGTGCAATACTCAGAGGGTGCCTCTGGGGAGTGGATGTAGGTCTGGTTTAGACCGAATCACTATAAATCTGGTGTCATTTACTTTATTGTTTTTACTTTTCCGCATTTTATTTTTAGCTTTAAAAACTTTGTGGTTGAAAAACGCTTTCTACAAAAACTTAAAAGAAAATTTTCATTTTGGTTTAACTCATTTTAAAAGAGGGATTAAAATTTTTAAACTACCAATTCACCCCCCCCCTCTTGGTAGCCTTGGGACATTAACTTAGGTTTAACAACCTATTTACTAGACTCAACATCTTCTATTGATGATCACTCTTTTATTTATGATTATGGCATTGAGAATTTTAAAAATGCTTTCAATAAAGATTTAGCCCCGATTTGAACCTTGATTTTTCTTTTATTCCTACTATCATTTCTAAGGAGGTATTATTGGTGTCTTTCCTATTACCCACTTGAGATTTGCTGGTGATTTCATTATTTTTACTAATGTCACTATCAAAATTCTTTACATTCTTTTAAGATTTCCTAATAAATTTTAGCTTGCTAGTGGTTTAATTTTAACCCTTCCAAGAATTGCTTCATACTGGCTAAATAAAAATTCCAAAGGAGAATTACAATTATTGAAAATAAATTTTTTTTTCTCAAAAAAATATACCTATGAAATACTTGGGTACTCCTCTTTACAAAGGTAAGAAGCGCTCTCGTTTATTTGAAAACATTTTTACGACCATTTACAAGAAACATATTACTTGGGCTTTTGTTTTTCTTTTGTTTGGTGGTAGATTAGTGTTAATTAAACATGCTTTGTGCTCTATTCCTATTTATCTATTTCATATTTTATGTCCCACTTTTAACCTCTATAGTAGAATGGAGAGATTGTTTAATAAATATTTTTGGCGTGCTAAACATGACAAGCATGCAATTTCGTGGGCTTCTTCGAGTAACAGTTATGGGGTTGTTGATGAAGGTATATTAAAGTTTTAAGAGCTTGAAAGATATGCCTCAAACTTTTTTTCACAAGCTTTAGTAAGCTTTAAGATCTAAGAAAAGTTTTTGGGCTAATTTTATGCTCTCAAAATATTGTGCTAGTAAACACCCTCTCAACTATCATTTTAAACAAGGTGATTCTTTTAATTGGAGAAGGATGCGATCCAATAAGTGGGAGGCTGAGCAATTTATCCAATGGGGTATAAGGGCTGACAATAGTTTCATTTTGCATGATAAAAGGTTAGGTAATTTTTCTATTGATGATTTATTGAACACTCGCTCCACTTCTTCTTTCAAAGTCAAGGATTTTATTAATGATGGGATTTGGAATGTTGATCTGATTGTTGTTTATGTTCCTCATTTTATTGTTAATTTTATCCTTAATAGTCCCATTATAGTGGATAATGAGGATTACAAATTTTTTCAATCTAACAATGGTAAGTTTACTCTTAAGCAGATCTGGAATTCTATCAAGCAAGCTCATCCTACGACATTACTTTAATCAGATATTTGGCACTGTTCTATCCTCTTATTCTATTCTTATGTGGAGGATTTTGCATAATTATTTGCCTATTGATTCTATTTTTTGAAAAAATGGGTTTTAATTTGTTCTAAATGCCAATGATGTTACCATATTGAAAACCTTAATCATGTTTTTTCAAGGCCCTATTTCTATGCATGTTTGGTTATATTTTGACAAAATGTTTAATATTCAATCTTCTATTAAATTTTACTTTTATCATTAATATTCTTAACTATTGGTTTGTTCCAACCCAAGACCATATTAGGAACGTTTTACCTATCATTATCTATAAGTTCCTGTGGAGGAGTAGGAATTAGTCTAAGCATGAGGAGATTTGAATGAATGCTTTGAGTATTATTTCTAAAGTCGAGGATATACTTTTGAATTATACTTGAATTATATTGAAACTAAAATTATAATTAAATAAATCCTACTTAAATAAATAAAAGTAATTAAATAAAATTAGAATAGAACTGAATAAAAATAAAATAAAATTTAAAAATAAATAAAATACAAATTAGAAAAATTAATCAAATTAAATAAAATTTTTCAAAAAAAAATTAATTAAAATCACTTAAATAATTAAAAGAAATTAATTAAACATTAAATAAAAAAACAAATAAAATTTTAAAATATAAAATAAATAAATAAATAACATTAAAATTTAATAATAATAAATTGATTTAAAAATAAATAAACTTAATTTAAATTAATTAAATAAGTCAAATTAAAATAATTAAATAAATGTAATAAGTTTAATTAAATAACTTTAATAAATATGAAGGTTGTAGGAAGTTAATTGATCCCTTTGGTGGAATCAAATGCATTACATTTGGAATTCTAGGACCTTTTGATTAATAGCTCAAGTCTTTTGAAGTAATTAATTAACAGGGTTTTTTAAAATATAAATCAATAAAACACTTAAATAAAATATAAAGACTATGCACTTGATTTGATAGTTTTTTTTTTAATGCTGTAGAGAACATTTTATAACATGAAAAAAAAAACTATTACAGTGATAACAACAAGAAAAACAAATCTAGATACTAATCCGCTCTTTACAAAAGAAAAGAAAGAGGATCCACTAAAAAAAAGGAAATTGCAAAAATCATTAAGAGTGGCACAAGTCCACTAACAATACTAAGAAAAGGCCATTATCTCCTTTCAACACCCAACTTTCTTTACCCGCGCAATTTTTATAATGAAACTGAGACTTAACTATTATATTCGAGACGGTGTCGCCATATCATCAAGAACAACAACGAAGATTGGTTAGAATCCCAGTGGTCCCAATAAAATGAAAAAAGAATAAAAGTTAGCCTTTCCAAAAACATTAATTACTTGAATCACTTCATTAGAAGTAAAAGAAAGAAAAGTTCGCCAATAAGTGTACAATAAGTGTCATGGATCTACAAGTAGCACCATGACACTTCTAGTTTACAAAGGATAATCTCATTCATTTAAAGGGGACACGTCACCACCGGTCGAGGGAATTCTATGATTATTTAAATCTAAAATTTTAGCCTTTAACTTACTACGTTGATCCATGAAGACAGTTTTTTGTAGAAGTAAATTGATGGTCCTCATCCATGCAAGCTAAAGGTATAGCAGATTCCAATTTCTGCTGCACTTCGAATTAATTCCAGCAATCACTTGAGATTTTACAGTATGATTTCCACTCCAACCGATATTGGCTGATCTATTCAATGTATGATGAGATAACCTTACTAAGTTATCTGATGTGCCATCTTCCTCTTCATTTTCTGTAGATTGACTGTTTAAATTTCCCTTATTGAAATTTCCAGCTGTCGTACCAGGTAAATTTTCTTCATCCTTTTGATGAACTGTTTGCTTACTAGAGGAAATCAACATATCAATCTTCTTGGGATAACTGTTCCTGCTCCAACAGAACGTTTAATGTTTTCTAGAAATAATATTCCATGGGCCTTAATAATTATCTTTATGCACCACCATCCGATGTGAGTTATAAAATGTGTTATCCTTCACTTCACTTACTAATGCCATTTCCTTTAACACAAATCCAAATTTTTTATTTGCTAAAATAACTTTTCCTGATTGGGTTCGACAGTTCGGACTTTTATGTCCCAAACAGCCACACTTGAAACATAAGGTAGATATACCTTCAACCCATACTCCCGTTGGAAACTAGCTTCTTTTTAAAATCGATTCTTACATAGATTCTAGCATATTCACTTCTTCCCCACATGTTAGTATGATCATCTATCCATAAAAGAAGTTCAATCATTGTAGCTATGCGAGCTATGTTCTTTTTGTCCCAATAAATGAGAGGGAGTTGAGAAAATTAAACCAAAAAAGATGTAGATAACCCTTTTGGAGAATTTAGAGAGAAGGATGACAGACCAGTTGTCCAAAGCAATTAATTGACCCATTATAAACCATTGTCCCCCCTTAATAATTTGATCTCTAGCTTCAACCGACATGAATAAACATATGAAACAGTCAACACTAAGCATATGTGTAAGTTCTAAGGCACTTCATCTAATCTTGCACAGGATGAAGCTGCCTTCATTGGACAGGAGGAATTAACGTCAATTAGCTTGTTGAACCCAGAATTTTGAAATTACAGATTATTATAAACTTTATCCCCACTTCCTTGCTCAAGATGATTTTGAAATTTGAATGATAAATCATCCAGATTTTGATTGCTTCGAGCATCGCTGACTTGGATTGCAACTAATCGTTTAGTTTTAGCCTCCATAAGATCATAATTTTTGTCCTCATAGTGAGGATTAAGATGGCTGGAATTAATTTTTTCAATAAAGAAAGTTTAATTTCTTCTTTTTCATTTTGGATAAATGTAGAAGTTTTAATTTCCTCTTGACTTTCTGATTACTGTACATCGTTCTTATCTTTAAGACTAACATTTAGTTCTTCCTTGATGCTTTTGATTGAAGCGGAGCTTCTCTCCCTATGCAGATCACCACCAACCTTTAACTTTGCTGATTTAACAATCGATTGAGATTCTTTTCTTACACCTGATCTCTGGGGATCTGATGGGTAGATTGGATGATCTTGATAGATATAAAGGATCTAACATCTTTCAATTTGATCATTCTCACATGAAGATCAAAATCTTCAAAGTCACATACATCCTTGCTCCTCTCCTCGCCACTAAATGATTTGGTGCGAGGAGCCACCGTCCTAGATACTCTAACAAAAGAATTTTTCTCACAAGAATCTCAGAGCTCCTCTCACTAGAATCCCAGAGCTTTCTTTCACTAGAATCCCAAAGCCACCATCCCTAATATAGATAGCATTTTTATATTTTTTACACTTGATTTGATCCCTTAGGGGTAATATAATTCATTACAATTATGAGCCTAGGACTTGTTGATCAATGACTTCTGGCACTTACTAGATTTTTAGCACTATATTTTTTTAAAACTTAAAATTAAACAATGCAAACAATTAAAAAACTTATTAAAACATAAAACATCAAATTAATAATAAATAAATATAAATTATATATAACATAAATAAATTTTAAACTATGGCATATTAAAGCCATGCATATAGCTTTTGCACACATTTTAGATGGCTTGTTAGGACAATCAATGCTAGCCTAGGCTTGGAGAAAATGGTTTGTTATAGTTTAGTGTGATTTGATTACCTTTCTTGGAGGGTTTTCTAACTTTGTTTGTTTACTTTTTGCACTAAATATTATCTTAATACCAGGTGAGCTCAAATACTCTGATCAATAATACCCATTAACACTTATAGGATAACCAAGAAACACACATTTTGTTTATTTAGGTTCTAGCTTTCCTTTATTCTGATGTGCGTAAGAAATACAAATAAAAACTCTAAGACGTGTCAAACAACATTGCTTTCTAGTCCACAATTTCATAGGTGTTTTGAAATCAATAAGATTGGATGTTGTTCTATTTACTAAGCAACATATTGTAGAAAGTGCTTCACCATAATGAATTTAGACAAACCAAAGCTATAAAGTAAACATCTGGCTCAATCCAGAAATCCTTTATTCATTCTTTTTGCAAGGCTACTTTAGTGAGATGTATGACTAACAGTCTTATGTCTAATAACGCTAGAATATGAAAAAACTTATTATTATTATTATTATTATTATTATTATTATTATATATATATATATATATATATATATATATATATATATATATATATATATATATAGAATTCTAGCCCATTATCAGCTCTTAAATTTTTTTTTTTTTTCTCATTCTCATGATTTCGATTCCAAAACATTTGGAAAAAATTTTATTTTTTGATTTTAATAAGAATATCCAAACCTTTCTAGAATAATCATCAATTAAAAAAAAATATTGATTACCACCATGCTTATATAATTGAGCAGAACCCCAAAATTAAGAATGAATATAATCCAAAACTCTTAGTGCTCTCTGTACTAACAATCCAAAATAAAGTATGTAAGATTTATCAATTATACAAGATTCATCAAAATCAGGCAATATAATAGATTGACTCTAAAGCATACCTTATTTTTGTAATACAATTAAGGTTCTATCACAATTGTTGACCTTGATTTTGCCCAGACTCGGGCCCAAGGCCAACCTGGTTGACCAAGTCAACCTAAGTTGACCTATTAGGCCTTTTTGAGCCCAAATCAATTTCTAATGCATTTAAACCCATCCATGCCTCAAATCTCATCCCCTTTTGGCTCTCTTGACTGATTTGACCAAGTCAAAGTTAGACTTAGTCAAATCAAGTCTTAAATAGGTTATAATAGCCTATTTAATTAAAATTAAAAGCCCTTTAATGCATTTAAGAGCCCATTGACATTTTGAAACTGAAATCTCGTTCAAATCAACTTAATATCCCTCCTAATTAGAGCTAGATTCGATCCAAGCCGTCCATAATAAGTTTGGGTTGTTTAAATAGAAAATTTTAGGTCGTTTTATGGACTTTTTTTTCTCTTGCTTGATCTCGAGACCACCTAGGCCCTGAGATTTGGTGAGAGCACTCCTGCGACCTTCCTCCACGTTTTCCAACACAACCCTGACCTCCTCGAGTCGCCAGCGGCGAGATCCCGGCGAGACCGAGCCCCACGTCCCTTCTAAGCTGATTTTCGTCAGATCGAGGGAGATTCAGAGCTCGACGGCAACTAGAGAAATACTCCTGCAGCTTCCACGAGTCCAACGAGCCCAAGAACGTGAAAATTTGACGGTAAGATCTCTCAAAAACCCTTAGAATATATCACATAGCTTCGAGTTAAATAGATTTTTGAAAAGCTGATTATTTTCCAAACGGATTTTCCCCCATGATTTATGTTCATGTATAGGACATGTGTTTAAAATTTCACAAAGTTTCATTGAGTATCGAGTGAGAACAAAGCGAAATAGTGCTCTAGGGCTTGATCCGGCCATGTGTATGCATGGGATGGATCATGGACCGATAGATTCAAGATCCACGGTCTTGATTTTGCTGTACGCCGCGCTGGTTCGATCCACCGTTCATTGGGTTGCTAGATTGAGTCGTCCGACTCGATCAGAGACGTCCGTTTCGAATGGCGCGGGATCGGATGGTTTTAGCAGCTCGGTGACGTAGATGAGTGGCCTTGACTTGATTGCGGCATGATTGCCGCAATCATTGGTTGGTGGCGGCGCAATGCGCCATTGCGCCGCCGCCAATGATTGCCGTAGTCCCGGAACGAACCAGAATGCGCCAAGTGTCGTACGTTGGATAATTCAAATTTAAAATTGATTTTAAAAGATTTTTAAACCTTATTTTCTTCAAAAAATCACTGAAATTTCAATTTCGATTCGATTTTCGCGCGCAATACCTCGAATTGCTCGTATTTGCGGCCCCATTAGTTTAAAATTAGTTTTAATTAAAAATGCTATGTATCATTTTATATATTATTAAAATAGTGAAAATATTATTTTAAAAATGCTATTTTAATTTCTTTTATTACTATTATATTATTATCATTATTTATTTAATTATAATACTAATAATAATTGTTAACTTAATATTTTTGTTACTGTTTTAATTTTATTATTATTATTATTATTATTATTATTATTATTATTATTATTATTATTATTATTATTATTATTATTATTATTATTATTATTATTATTATTATTATTATTATTATTATTGTTATTATTTAAATACAAAAAGTTTTTTTTTTTGTAATTAAAAACTATTGTAATTACTTTATTTATTTAAGTTATTATTAGTAAATATTATATTACTACTATTATATTTCAGACTAATTTCAAATTCAAAACTTTCATTATTTTAATTTATATTCTATTTATTAGTTATTTTTTATATTAATTATTTTTAAACTATTTTAAATCCCTTTTATTACCTTTAAACTTACAAAAATGATAACTTTCTCGTTTTAAATCTGTTTTTCGACGCACAATATCTTTATTTGATTGTATTTGAATTCTGCATGATTTGGGATCATTTTTGTTTCAAAATATTAGGTATATCTGTAGTTATTTTGAAAATAGCAAAAGAACACTATTTTAAAAAATATTCTTTTATTGTATTTAAACTTACAAAATTCATAACTCCGTCGTTTTAAATCAGATTTTTGCGTGCGACCCTTGAACTTCTCAAAATAAATGAGGGCTTTATTTTAAAACTATTTTCAGTATCCCTTGCTGGCTGTCTGGACAGATTCCTGTTTGGATTGGCTTATAGGACTATTTTAATATTATTTATATAATAATTATTATTATTATTTTAAAACTACAAATTATTTTCAAAATATTTTGAAACCTCGATTGAGTGATCAGTGGGTCTCTCTATACTTATTTATTATGAATTGAATTATTTTCAATTACCTTATTTTCAAAAATCTTTATATTTATAAGTATTTTGATTTATTTTAAAATTACTTATAACTAAATCCCTAATCTTGGGAGATCCGCTATTTCATGAAATTTTGGACATAGGGTCTGTGTATGAAGAGAAATCATGGGGGAGTAGATTAGTGGATGGTTGAGTTCCAATCATTCACTAATCCCGTCATTAGTTTTATTCACTTTTTGTTCGTCGTAGATCGCATGTATAGGTTGCACCACGAGCACTTAGTTTAGGCTCTTCTAGATCTAAGAATATGACGTGTTTACTACTTTTATGTCTCCCATGCATTATTACCTTGAGGGTTAGTATAAAACTTTATTTAAACCCATTTAACGTAGTGACACTCAAAGGACAAAAATTAATGATCCGTCTAACGAACTTAGAAATTTTCTAATGCTTAGGGTAGATCACTGATTGACATTAAAACCTCAACACTTAAACTTAGTTACATCATAAACCTCCCAGAATTTTTGAGGATATTTTAGGAGTCTTTAAACCCCTTAATTAACCAACCCTAATTAACCTGCTAAATAAGGCCCCAAGACCTTCTGAAAATTACAATAAATACATTTTAGGTCAGAAAATTACCCATAATAGCTTGAATTGATCAAAATCTGATCCTTGACTTTAGATAAATAGGGCTCCTTAGTTTAACTCTAGGTTGACCCCCAATTTGACCTTAGGTGGATTTTACCTTTTTACCCTTAATAATTCATTAAAAATTATTAAAAATCCCAAATTTTTCCCAAACACTTGGGAACACCTTCTCAAGTCATTTCAGACCTTTGAGAGTGATTCCAATCAGTTTGGAGCTGATTTGGATCAAAACCATAAAATCAGCCATTTATTAAGAAATTTAGAAAATTCCCTTAAATACCATGAACTTAGAAAATCCAAAACTAATTTTAGAAAATTCTAAATTAGGCAAACTCACTTGCATTAGACTCCAATTAGGATCTAGTATTTATTAAAAATTGTAGGTTTCCAGAAAATGGCCTAAATTAGAAAGTCAACTTTTTTGTCAACCGTAGTTCATTTAGGGCCCGAAACTTAGAAAATCCATAACTTTACCTAGAAAATCAAAAAATTTAGTAAATTTAGTTTATTGATCAGTTTTTTATAGTGACTTTTTGGACCCTTGGCTTAGTTCCTAAGATGACCCAGGACTTTCCAAAATTTGCTAATATAACTTCAACTTCAAATATCATCACCCTAAGCATTTAAAACTGATCAACAAACTAAATTTACTAAAATGGATCCTAATCTATTAAAACTTTGACTTGAACTAAAATTTCTTTTTCTAACCCCCAACAAATCTGAACTCTAGATAACTTTAACTAACTACCCTACTTAGGACTTATCCCAAACCACACAAGCCTTACACACATAGAATTGTTTGCTAGGACACCACTTCTAGATCTAGTTAGGCCGCTGGGTTTTATTTTCTGCTGTGTGCCGGAGCTTTTCGTGGTTTTCACTACATGTTGTATGAAATTAGATTGGTGTGTTTGCTTACTTTATATGCACTCTGTGGATGATGTAATAAGCGCTAGATTTACCCCTAGGTTAGGAATGTCATATATATATACTGTTCTTCAGTGTAGGTGGCCATGCTCAAGCTAATAAAAGGGGGGCACCGTTATGATTTCTAATGTTGTCTTATGTAGGTGCTTGCTCAGCCCCCCTAAAAAAATAAGGGCTAATTTCATTAATTATAAATGCTATAAGTGCACTACTTAGCCCTCATAATTAAGAGCATGGCTTGGCACAACTTCAATGGGATGAGCTTTACTTTCATATATAAATTGTTTGTGATTTTTATTAGGATAACCATGCAGGGAGTCTAGAATTTTTTTTTTTCAAATGGATGTAAAATTTACAATAATAGTTAAGAGTAGTGAAAATACACTCCGAGTGGGATATTCTTATCCAAATCGAATTCCAAAAGAAGAAGGCATCCCTAAAGGGGAGAGTCTTCTTCCATTTGGAAGATTAAGTTGGATGGCTTTAGATATCCAAAGAGAAAAGGCAATCAGCTCTAAAGGGGAGAATTGTCTCTTCGTTTGGATATTCAAGCCACGACAGATCCAAGGAGTCCCAGGAGGAGATTTCCAAGGAGTCCAAGGAGGAGAGATCCAAGGATTCCAATGAGGAGAGTTCCAAGCAGTTTAAGGAGAAGAAGACACTCAGAAAACTAAAGACCAATATCCCACTCAAAGTCATTTGCATCTGTCATAGGCTTAGAAATTTGGGTTGTTGGCAGTGGTGCCCAGCCACTTTACTTTCTGCATATCTGGGTTGTAATAAGGGAAGTTTGTCTATGACCATTTTGTTGATTATTATGGATTTATATTGATGTGTTTACTTGATTGCGTAGTAAAATTACCTGCTCTTTCTAGGTTTCTTTCTTGCATGTCATTTTTTTGCTTTCGCCTGAATTTTCGTTAGGCTCTTTTAAGGATTATAAAAATTTTCTACTCATAACCAAAATTTAATATTTAAGTTTTAAATAATTTAAAAACTTAACGAACCTAGGGAATTGCCAGAATCGTCTGGGGTCGCATGCATATTTTTGCATTCTTCTTTCCTTATTATAAGACATCTCCCTACCTGCGGGTAGAGTCTGAATAATCTGGCCTATGAGGATGAAGTGTTGGACCTAGGGAGACCTAGTCTTTTAAAAAAAATTTATTTTTTTATAAGCCTATTTTTTTTAAACTCTATAGCATTCATGATCTGACTTTTCAACTAGCATGCATTGCATTAATAACCAACTAAATAAAAATTAATTGCATTAGCTAGGAGTATCTGACCCACATAAGTCCAAGACCACTTAGAAAATTCTCTAGATGTCGGTCCAATTTCCAAAGAACTATACCACCCACCCATCTTCCATAACTGACTTGATAGCATGGTTTTAAAGCGATTAGGTGGTTAGCTGGCTCCCCAATCTAGGCCGGGATAAGTCTAGGTTTTGCACTGCATTATCTAGGACACGGGTCTTAGTATTTTGTAGAACACTAAGCCCAATCTAGATCTAGGATTCAAGACTACTATATTCGGTCTCGTAGTATGCCTTAAATAGTAGGTAGGTCCCTTCCTTTTAGGGACTATAAATCCCACTTATCTGTGTCACAAGATGATGCCACCTCCATTCTTCTCTCACGCATATGATTGGATGCCTGACTTTTATTTTTCCCAGTTTCTCTCTAGTACTCTAGATCCTTCGAATGCTGGTTTGAACCTTGCATGTAAATTTAGCCCTTTGAGACAGTATGACTAGTTGAGCCAGTACAGTCAGTGGAGACAGTACGACTAATTGAGCTAGTACAGTCAGTGGAGACAATACGACTAGTAGAGGCAGTACATTCAGTGGAGACAGTACGACCAGTCAGGCTAGTACAACCAAAACAGTTAGTCGAGGCAGCACGACCAGATGAGACAGCGTAATTGGCAGAGGCAGTGCAGCCAGCTGATGCAGTAGATCAGATGGATGTAGCAGTTTCTCCTGGGTCTGAAGCGATCCCGATGACTTGTGATGAGGATGCAGTAGTTACTCCTATTGGGTCACAGGATCGAGTTGAGACACCTTTAGCTACCAGCACTCATAGAATCACTTCCCATATGAGTCCCTACATAGAGGCACTCCGTCGGATCTTTTCAGAGGATGTCTCATTCAAGGATAAGTCAGATGAGGATATACGAGTACATCAGGTCTTTGAGACTACCCGTCGAGGTCACTCGGATGAGCAGAGAGAGCCCGAGGACCAGGATGAGTGGAAAGACCCCGAAGTAGGAGGGTCTCCGAGATCAGCAGCTACAGACACCACAGTCTTACACTTACAGACTCAGATGGCCACTGGGAAGATCCATCCCCAGGACAGTGATTCGGTACAGCCTTTAGACAAGGCTGCTCAGACAGTTCAGATGATCTCTAGTCCTAGCCACACTGACAGTCAGGGCAGTAGTGGCAGATCATTCCATAGTTCTGAGGGATAGTGGAAGCTAGCACTCCCAAAAAAGACCTAGCAGATGATTAAGTATACTCTATAGAGTTCAGAGGCAGTTGAGAGGAGGCCTCATAAGGCCGAGTCGATAGTTGCCACTCCAGCTTCTTTGTTAGCACTTATCTTTCTTTTCTTTCTTCTGTTGTAGTGTCAGATGAGCACATTTTCTTTTGACTTTTATTTGTACTAGAGATATGTATAAAAGAGAAAAAATGGTTGTAACCTCAGAAGGGAAGACAGGCCCCCCTTCCAGCACTTAGGCTGAAGGACCTCATTCACCCTTATATTGATGATTAATCAATAAAAGAAAATAAGATGATTTTTTATTATGATGACTCTCTCACTTCTTTTAGTTCTACTAGTTTTGTAATGATGACTCACAAAAGGGTATGATCTCTCTATCTCATCCCATGGGTAGAGAGATTTTTTCTTTTGAACTGAAATCTATTCTAAATTAAAATTGGATTTAGAAGTGAAAAATTTCTCTATTATCTTGTGATTCTCTATCTCATAGATAACTATAGTATATTGATGAATAAAACTTTATAATTTTCTTAATCAAGCTATTCATTCTTATCAGAGGATAGGAATTGTTTTGTAGATCATTCTTCCTTGTCCAAGAGAAGTAAGTCTTCTTCTCTTGCACTTGGAAGATGATCTTACAACTGAGAAATAGTTTTTTTTTAGAGGTTTGGAAAAAGAAGCCAGTTACAAAAAATGAAAATATGCGCAAAGCGCTAAAAGTGAAAGGTACACAAAGTGTATCAAATAAATAAAAATTGTGCAAAGCACACAAAGTTGAAAAGGTAGCTCAAATAGCCCAAAAGTGATAAGTAAATAGCTCCCCTATCTAGTAAATCTCTAAATATCAGAAAATCTATATCCTTTTGATATTTTTGATACTTGAGTCTAAAAATTATGATTTAGGAATCATCATTATGCATTGATATCCTATAAGATATAGAAATATACTTTCATACAAGAAGATTAAGAAAATTTAATTTCTTCTTCCAATTTAAATCCCTTTTTAGATTAGATCTCAATTCAAGAAAGGAAAATACTAATATAAAAGAGATAGCACGACTAAGCTAGTATGGAGCTTGATCTCATTTAGTAAATTTATATTGAGGTTCTTTTTAAGATTAGATAGATTCAGGTACTAAACTACTCTAGGATATGTGCCCATTTGTCACTTTTGGCAGGGTCCATAAAATCAAAATATTCATTGTGAGTTTCAGTGCCCCCTGTTTCACTTGCCACCCCAAGTATGGTCTGTGATATCAAAACCAATGACTCGAGTCTACTTTTGAGATGTGACACTGGGTCCAAACCCACCTACATCGTTCAGGTGGGTGATAAAGATCCACTATCTCTGTTTGAGTTCCTTCTCCCTATCAGTCCTGCTCTGATAGGTGTAGCTCCCAGTCTATTCATTTGAGTTAAATGTGATCGGGGAGGTTGTAGTCTTTAGTCTAGACCTTTTTGAGATGTGATACTGGGTTCACACCCTCTTATGATAGTCATGTGTGGTGATAGAGATCTACTATCCTTACTTTAGTTTCTTCTTCCTATCAGTCCTGCTCTGATAGGTGTAGTCCTCAGTCCATTCATGTGAGTTGGATGTGATCGGGGAGGTTATAGTATTTAGTCTAGACAATTTTTAGATGTGATACTGGGTTCCACACCCTCCTATGATAGTCAAGTGTGGTGATGGAGATCCACTATCTCTACTTTAATTTCTTCTCCCTATCAGTCCTGATCTGATAGATGTAGCCCCCAGTCCATTCATGTGAGTTGAATATGATTAGGAGTGTCAGAGTCATTAATTTATACTCTATTGGGGGTATGATACTAGGTCCATACCATCCTATGCTAGTTAGATGTGGTAGTGTTGATCCTCTATCCGGATGTTGATTTCAGTTATACATCAATTTCACTGTGATTATGCTCCCCAGTTCATTCATATGAGTTGAATATGGTCTGGGATATCAAAACCAATTATTAGCTTCCTTATAAGATTCTGTGGGATCTCTTTCCCAGTTTTGTTCATGTGACGAACATGGTCTGGGTTATCAAAACCATTCACAATCCCCATTTTAAAAAAATATATACATGTGATAAAAAGAGGGAAGCTCTTAGTAGAGCAAAACCGGTTGCCCATGTCACAGGAGGAACCCGATAAAACTCTCTAAGAGCCCAAGTTCCCCAAAATTTCTCTTTCTTCTCCCTTGAAACACTTTGATGAGCTCTTCAAGGTTGAGTTGACACTTAATTAGTTATAAATCTCCATGATTTCAAAATGCTTTTTCTTTACTAGTGATGTAGTACATTGAGTTTTAGATGTCACCATCACTACCTTTTGGGCTTAGGTCTTTTTGAGGAAAGATCGCCCCCCCTGCTACTCTCTTTTGGCAGCCTACTCTCCCATTCATACTCTACTCTGAGTTGCCAGAGTAGTCCCATAAATGTGGTAATATCACTTTTACTCCTCATAGGATCCTACCCAGTCAGGGTAGGTGTTACCATTGTGACCTTTTGGTGATCATTGATTTCATTCATGATTACTATTCCCAGGTAGTGAGTGTGTCCCCTTACTATCTAGAGTTACTTCCTTAGCTGCGATGTAGTACATCTTACCTCAAAAGTTAGCATTGCATCTTTTGGAGCTTTGATTTTCTAGCGGAAGGTCAGCTCCTTAGTTCTTTACTCACTTCATCATTCATACTCTACTCTTAGTTGCCAGAAGTTATATGAATGTTATTTTGTTGTTTTTGCTCCTCACAGGATCCTTCCCAATCAGAGTACGTGCTACCATTGTGACCATTTTGATGTTTTATCAATTCTATTTATGATTACTGTTCTCAGGTAGTGAGTGTGTCCCCTTATTACCTAGAGTTGATTTCCTTATAGTGATGTAGTATACCTTGCCTTAGATATTAACATCACTACTTTGAGAACTTTGATCTTCTAGTAGAAGATCAGTTCTTCTACTCTTTTTTTTTACCTATTCTACCATTCATACACTAGGCTCAGTCACCGGATTAGTCCTATGAATGTGTTGAGGTCACTTTAACTTCCCACAGGGTCCCACTAGTTTGTGTGGGTGTTATCACTGTAAGATTTTTCTTACTCAGAGTTGTTGCCCTTAGTGGAGAGGGTGCTCCCTCGCCACTTTGATTGTTTTCTCCTACCTGGTGATATGGAGCATCACGCCTTAGATGCTGCCATCACCTTTTCCTTGAGCATTGATTCTCTAGTAGAGAGTCAGCTCTTTCAGATACTTTTACCACTTGTTTTCCCATTATGACCCGACTTCTAGCTGCTGGAGAGGTCCTTTAGATGTTTTGATATTGTTTCTACTTTTTACAGGATCCCCATCAGTTAGTATGGTAATACCACTGTAGCCCCCTTGAGGGTAGTCTTTGCTAGGCTTAGTCCTACTTTATATAGTAGAGGTTTCCCCTCGCTACTTGAGTTCCTTTTACTCCTTTGGAATGTGATCGCCCCTTTACACACTTTATTGTTTGTGTATCTCTTCCAGCTTTCTTGGGAGATATCATTTTGATGACTTCCTCCCCTTTTGTATAGGGTTAGGGTTCCTTAGGAGATCCTGACAGCATCTGAATACTCATGGCCACGACGATTTGTCCTCTACCATGTGGTTACCAGAGTGCTAGAAGGGGTTCCCTAGGTGGCTCTACCCTTAAAATTATCCCATTTATTTACTTCTTTCTCCCTCACATCCCTACACAGATTCGTGTCAGGCTGATGTTGAGGTGACTTTTTCACCTTCTATTCTGCTATTTGAAATGAACAGACAGGTAGTTGGTCTTACTTGGTAGAGAGTACCTGACATAGCACCTAGCAGGTACTCCTCGCCACTCTTCTGGTTGTCCTATTTTGATTAGGCAGGCATCAAAGCTTGACACTTTATTCACTCAGTTGAAATGACTGAGTGGGTACTGAGCCCTTCTTCAGTTGCAAGACCGAGCTGGTGGAGCAGATGTTGAAGCTTACTTGGTTAAAGTGAAGCCTTGTCAGAGCACCTGGAAGGTGGCCCTTACCATTCTTTTTACCCCGGATGTCCTGTAAAAGACTAAGAAGGCTTCCATTTCGTGGTTTATGAGCTTCTTATTGAGGTCAGGTAGAAGTGGTGGACCACCCCAATCCACTAGTCTGAAAAGATCAGGAGGGGCGGGATCCTTTTCACCTTCTATCCCGCTGTCTGAAATAGACTGACAGGTAGTTGGTATTACCTTACCTGTTGAGTGAGCCCGACAGAGTCCCTGGGAGGCGCAATTCCTCAACACCCCTTTACTCGGATGTTCTGTAAAAGATTAAGTAGGCTTCCATTTCATGGTTCATGAGCTTCTTGCTGAGGTCAGGCAAAAGTAGTGGCCACCCCAATCCACTGTTCCGAAAGGAGTAGGAGGGGCGGGATCCTTTTCACCATCTACCTACTGTCCAGATGCGGTCAGCCTGGTAGTTGGTTTTACTTACCCTTTGAGAGAGCCCGACAGAGTCCCTGGGAGGTATTCCTCAACACCCCTTTACTCGGATGTCCTATAAAAGACTAAATAAGCTTCCATTTCGTTGTTCATGAGCTTCTTGTTGAGATCAGGCAGAAGTAGTGGCCACCCTAATCCATTGTTCCGAAAGGAGCAGGAGGGGCGGGATCCTTTTTCACCTTCTACCCTACTACCCAGATACGGCCAGACAGTTAGTTGGTTTTACTTACCTAGTTGAGCGAGCCCAACAGAGTCCCTAGGAGGCTATCCTCAATGACTTTTTACTCCGGATGTCATGTAAAAGACTACGCAGGCTTCCACTTCATGTCTTCTTTACTTCTGCTGAGGTCAGGCGGAAGTATCGAGTCACCCCAATCCACTGTTCTGAGAGGAGCAGGAGGGGCGGGATCTTTTCACCTTCTATCATGCTGTTTGAAATGAATAGGCAGGTAGTTGGATTTACTTGGTGGAGAGGACCTGATAGAGCACTTGGCAGGAACTCCTCACCTCTTTCTCTGAGTGTCCTGTTCTGATCAAACAGGTGCCATACTTTGTGACTCCTTTATTTGCTATCTTGAGTTGGTCGGGCGAATACTGAGTCACCCCAATCCACCGTCCTGAATTAGGCTGGAGGAGATGGGACCTTTCACCTTCTATCCTGTTGTTTAAAATGAACAGATAGGAAGCTGGCTTTACTTACTTGGTAGAGAGGACCTGACAGAGCATCTGGCTGGAACTCCTCACAACCTTTACCCCCCGAGTGTCTTGTTCTGATTAGGCAGACACCACTAGGTGTCGTGATTCTTTTATTTGCTGACCCGATTTTGTGAGGTGAATACTGAGTCACCCCGATCCACCATCCTATCAAGTATGATTTTGTTAACATATGGGTTTCACTTACAGTTGTAACACCTTGCAGTATATAAAACCCAATTATATTTTAAGCCTTTCATAACGATCTTTGAAATTCTCAACAACTCTTTCTCAGATTTGAAAACATAACCAATCATCCATAGTTTCAAGAGATATTAAATTTCTCTTCAAATCAGGAATATGTCATACATTCTTGAGAATTCTCACTTGACCATCATGACTTTTAATTGCAAATGGTCCAATACCAACAACAACACAAGCTTTATTTTTTCCTAGTAAGAATTTTCCTTCATTTAGACTTTGATAATTATCAAACCACTCAATCAAACGCATGTGATCATGAATGTACTCCCAAAAACTCTAACGATTACTTATTGTAAGAACATCTACATTATCATAATTGTTTCCAACAATTGTTACATCCCCTTGAAATTGAATTTTTTTCCTTTGAAGCCTTTCAAAATAAAATATTCTGGCATGATCAATTTTTTTATAGTGCCACAACATAATTTTCTTCAACTCCTTTTTTGAAATTGATTAACTTCGACTCTTTGATTTCCCTTTCTTGAAATCATACCCACTCCTTTGAGATCTACCATGAATAAGTAAACCTTCCCCATTATTGCTTCTTTTTAGAGGCTTTCTTATCCAAGATCTTTGATGATAGAATATTCCCGACTTCATCCACAGATATGCTTTCTCTACCATATTATAAAATTTCTTTGAAAATTTTTGAAGGCGTAGGTAATGAATTGAGCGATATAGTTACTTTGTCTTTATTCTCAATCTTAACCTCTAAGCTTTCAAGGTCTAAGATTTTATTAAATTTATCCAAGTTGTCATCAATGGACTTTCCTACATGCAATATATATATATATATATATATATATATATATATATATATATATATATATATATATATATATATATATATATATATATATATATATATATATATATATATATATATATATATATATAGTAAAAAAATTGGCCGTCCTAGCCGCTCTGGCGATTTAGGGTTCCCCGTGCTTTCTTCTTCTCGGATCCACGCCAGTCCTATCTCCTTCATTTTTTCATGCGATTGTTGAGCTTTGGTTCCCTTTTGAAGTGCTCTGCCCCTTCTGGGCTTTGTTTCCATGGCAGGAGATGTTTCCTCCACCTCTTAGGGGAAGATCTCTGAGCCAATGGTGCATATGAATAAGGGGGTTTTCAACCTTGAATGTGATGGTTTGAAATCTCCGTGTAGATCTAGATCGATTAAAGAGGTACTTTCCAGAAAATCTTCTGCATGTGACGATCTTCCATCTCTTACTCAAACTATGTTTAATGGTGTCCTTGCTGTATTATTTTCGGATGAGGAAGTTCTGAAGTTAGCGTCTCCTTTTCAGTTTACTCTTGTTGGAAAATTTGGTTTGCACCGACCAAATGTTGATGTTGTCCGTCAATTCTTCTCTTCTTTAAAATTGTCTGGTTTCTATTCGGTTGGTCTACTTGATTCAAGGCATGTTGCTATACAATTGTCTAATGATCTTGATTATAGTCGTATTTTTGCTAGACGTTCCTATTATATTTTTAATTGTCAAATGCGTATTCTGAAATGTACTCCTTTTTTTTACAATAAAGAGGAATCTCCGATTGTGCCTGTTTGGATTTCCTTCCCCAATCTTCGTCTTCATTTTTTTAATCAAAAGGTTCTGCATGCATTGGGTTTGATTTTCGGGAGGCCTTTACAGATTGATTTGGCTACTGCCTCATGAACTAGACCTTCCGTGGCTCGTATTCTTGTCGAGGTTGATATTTCAAAAAAACATCCTAAGGAAATCTGGGTTGGATCCAAAGCCTTTGGTTATTTTCAAAAAGCTAAATTTGAGGATGTTCCGGATTTCTGTTCTCACTGCAAAATGCATGGACATGCTCAATCTGAATGTTTTAAACTGATTCTAGATTTAAAAAAAAATCTAAGGTTACGTCAAATGGGAAGCTTGGCTCCGCCGAAACTCAAAAAGTTTATGTGCCTGTAAGTGATAGATCTATCGAGAATACCGAGAACAATGAGTTAGAGGTGGAACCGCAACCTATTTCTCATAACCTAGATAACATTGTTGTCAATTCTACGGATGGGAACTTACAACATGATGAATGTTTGGTTGATCCTTTGCAGACAGGTAATGCTCTTGTTTTAGATGGTATTAATGATAATGTGGTTAATGATAATGTCAGCATTTTAGATGATAAAATTGCTATTGTTGTTAATGTGAATGGTAATATTTCTTTAGTTGAACCTTCTATTTTTGTCTCCATCGAATCTAAGTTTAATGAAGTTGACAATGTTAACTCTACTTATAATATTGTTACATCTGTTGTTTTAAAGAATCATCCTATTATGTTAGATAATAATGATGGTCAGGATTGTGAAGATGGTGAGTTTATTCCTCCTACTATTTGTAATGTTATTTCCAATGCTAATATTGATTTGAATGCTATGTCCAATCTTTACAGAGATGACTCTTATTGTTCTAAAGAGGACAATTTCAAAGTGGTTTCCGAAAAAAAAAAAGGAAAACAAAATAAAAATGTCCTACCGGCTACACCTAGATCCACTAGAGCTCAAACTTCTTCTAAGGAATTCAATGATTAAAGCCCTTTTATGGAATGTGAGAGGTATCGGTGGTAAGGACTCTAAAATTAGAGTCTGTAATTTGTGTAGGATTCATAATATTTAATTAATTGTTTTGATTGAACCTTTAATTAATCATGCCAAGATTGATTCTACTGCTAAAGCCTTGGGGTTTTTCTAATTTTTTTTCCAATTGCTCCAACAAAATCTGGATTATGTGGAAAAATGCTATCTTTTTAAATGTAATTAATGATTTACCTCAGGTTTGTCTTTGCTATATCTCTCTTTTCAATATCAACTGTTTTGCCTCTTTTGTTTATGCTGCTTGCACGAGGATTAATCGTAGTACTCTTTGGAATCAACTTAGACAATTTGCTTCTATTATTAATGGCCCCTGGTGTGTGGGTGGTGATTTTAATATTATTTCCAACACCTCTAAAAGAATTGGGGGAAATCCTCCTAATACTAATGCTATGAATGACTTTAATTTTATGATCAGTGATTGTAACTTAAATGATATTGGTTATTTTGGCAGCCCCTTCACGTGGAATAGAGCAAATTTGTGGCAAAGATTAGACAGAATTCTTTTCAATGATGATTGGATTGCGGATTTTCCTGCTTCTAATATTGAACACCTGAGTAGAACCCTTTCTGATCATTCTCCTATTGTCTTGAACATTAACAAAATTTTGCAGCATGCTTCTTATCCTTTTAGATTTCAAAATATGTGGATGTTGCATAATGATTTCTCTAATTTACTTTCTTATAACTGGAATGCTCCTGTTCATCCTGATAACAACATTGCGGGCATGTTAAGATTATGGGCTAAGCTTTCTAGATTCAAACAATGTATGAAATGGTGGAATAAGAACATTTTCAAAAACATATTTTTGAATATTAAAGATGCTGAGTCTAAAGTTTCTAATTTTGATACTATTTACCAGCAAAATCCTAATTCTTAAAATCTGCTTTCCCTTAATCAAGCTAAAGACTCACTTTTTCAACTGCAACATCAAGAAGAGTGTTTATGGAATCAACAGTCTAATGCTAAATTCATTTTGGAAGGTGATATGAACACTAAATTTTTTCATGCGTTATTCAACAAAAAGAAAACTAGAAGTCATATTCACAAAATTATTGATGTTGAGGGTAATGCTTTTATTTCTGATGACTCTATTTGCAAGTCTGGTGTTGATCACTTTAAGAATATTTTTAATAGTTCTTCTTCTTATCTGCCTATTAGCAATCCTCTCATTATTCCCAACATGATCAGTGTGTTGGATAATGAGATGCTGTGTCAAATCCCTAATGAAGATGAGGTCTTTAAGGTTATTAAAGATCTTAATAGCAATGCTGTTGCGGGCCCCGACGGTTACACTACTAAATTCTTTCAAGAGAATTGGCACATTATCAATGATGATGTGATTAAAGCTGTGGAAGATTTTTTTGCGGGTAACCCCTACCCAAAATTTTTTTCTTCCACTTATACTGTTCTTATTCCTAAAAAAGATGGTCCCAATCATTGGAATGACTATAGGCCGATCAGTTTGTGTACTTTCCTCAATAAGCCTAACTCCAAAATTAATTCTAATAGATTGCTTAACATTCTGCCTAATATTATCTCTTTGAATCAGACTGGTTATGTTAAAGGTAGAAGCATTTTTGATAATGTCCTTTTAGCCCAAGAGATCACTCATGATATCAATGTCAAAGTAAAGGGTGCTAATGTTATTTTTAAGCTTGATGTTTCTAAAGCTTATGATAATCTCGATTGAAATTTTCTTTACAATGTTTTATCTTTATTTGGTTTTAATAATAATTTTATTTCTCTTATCAAGAATAGTATCGAGCATTGTTACTTCTCTGTGATCATTAATGGTAAGAATAATGGCTTTTTCAAGTCATCCAAAAGATTAAGACAAGGTTATACTATGTCTCCTGCACTCTTTATCATTGCTATGGAATATCTGTCTAGAGGTTTAAATGACTTATATTTGAGACACCCTAAATTAAATTTTTGTACCATTAGGGGCTTTCCTATTTCCCACCTTAGCTTTGCTGATGATTTCATTTTATTCACTAATGGTTCTATTAACAATGTCACTTTATTGCTTAACTTTCTTATTAGCGTTTATAATCAAAGTGGTTTATCTATCAACAAAGAGAAAAGTTCCTTCATTGTTAGTAAATCGGTTAACCATAACAGAACTCAAGCTATTCAAAGAATTTGTGGTTTTCAGTCCAGAAATTTACCCATTACTTATTTGGGAACTCCCATTTACAAAGGTAAAAAAAGAAACTTTTTGTTTGATGATATCTTTACTAAGATTGAGAAGAAGTTAAACAATTGGTCTTCCAATTTCTTGTCTTATGGTGGTAGGCTTATTCTGATCAAATCTGTCTTAAATTTTATGCCTATTTATCTTTTTCATACTTTACTTCCTTCTAAGTCCATTTGTTCTAGATTAGATAGGATTTTTAACAAGTTTTTTTGGGGCTCTAAATACAATAGCAATGGCATTCGTTGGTCAAAATAGGAAAAAAGCTGTGGTGTGCTCATTGAAGGTGGTCTTGGTTGTAAATCTTTATACGATACTGCTAAAGCTTTCTCTTATAAGTTATGGTTTTCCTTTAGAACCAATTTCAGTTTATGGGAACATTTTATGAATATTAAGTACTGTAATAACATGCATCCTTCTTTATGCTTTTATAGAAACACTGATTCTTTGGTTTGGAAAAGACTTTGCAACATTAAATGGGAAGCTGACCAGTACATTAAATGGGGTTTAGGTAAAGGTGATATTTTTTTCTGGCAAGACAATTGGCTGGGGTATTCGTCTATCGACTCTTTACTTAACATTCGCTCTTTAAATAATATTAAAGTTTCTTCTTTTATTACCAATGATTGTTGGGACTCTACTAAACTTTTGGATATGGTTCCTCCTTTCATTGTTGAGAAAATTTTAGATGTTCCTTTACAACTGCAAGATAAAGACTTAATTTTATGCTCTCTTTCTCCCTATGGCAAATTTCTTCTGAAAGATGTTTGGGAAGCATTTAGAGTTAAGAAGGAGAGCTCTATTTTATATTCGGCCATTTGGCATAAAAACTTTCCTCTTTCTTACTCTATTTTAGTTTGGAGATGCATTAAAGGCTTTATTCCTGTTGATTTTATGCTTCAAATGAAAGGTATTCATCTTACTTCTAAATGTTTTTGCTGCTCGGATATTGAGACTATTGATCATCTTTTTGCTACCGGATTAATTGCCCAAAAAGTTTGGATGTTCTTTGATAACTTTGCCAATAAACCGATTCATACTCCTTATCAAAAGCTGTGTTTATGATTCTAAGGTCACATTTTCAATCTAATTCCCCTTCATATTGTGTGGTATATTTGGAAAGCTCGCAATGAGGCTAAGCACAATGGTATTAAGATGGATGCTACTCTCATTATTTCTAATGTGCAGCAAAAAATTCTCCAACTGTATTCTTACAATCTTGTTTCTAGGAAGAACTTTAAAAATTGTCTGAATTTTGCGATGAATTTGGGTCTTACTTTTTCCGATATTAGTGTTAACTCTGCTGATAAAATTGTGAAGTGGATCAAACCCAAGCCTCCCTATGTCAAACTTAATGCTGACGGATCTATTGGTCCTAATGGTGCTGGTGCTGGTAGTATTATTAGAGATTGTTCTGGTAATGTGTTAGCTGCTTACTCTGCCCCGATTGAAAGTATTTCTGCTATTGATGCTGAGCTCAAAGCTCTTTTGTATGGGCTCAACATATGTACTAATTTGGGCATAAGATTTGTCTGGATTGAGGTTGATGCTATGCTTCTAATTCAGATTATTAACAACATGGTACTTGGCAATCCGAACCATTTCTATCTTATTAGGAAGATTAAGATTTATCTTTCCAGCTTTACTTAAATTATTTCTCATATTTATCGTGAAGCTAATGTGTGTGCCGATTGGTTAGCTAAAAGAGGTTGCAATATTCTTAATTATGAAGAGTTAAATCCTAGATGTCTGCATCCTCATCTTCAAGGTATGATCTTCTTAGATAAAACTGATTTACCTTACATTAGGAATGGTTAGCTTCTTTGTCTATCTGGTTGGTTGGATGGTTTCTATGATTTTATTTAATTTGTGCTCTGTTCTGGGTCTGGTTGCTGTTACCTTTATTTTCTCTTATATAGTTTCTTTCTCTGTTTATAATGTATCCCAATCGTTTGGCTGGCAGAGTTTATTTGTGGATGCTGCCATAGAGTTTCACTGTGCAAAGATCCATTCGGTTTCTATTTTT
>JACXSL010000716.1:0-20000 GCA_019514585.1 Dendrobium officinale
GTTTCGGCGCGGTCGTTCGCAATCAGCATACGATTCCTAGGGAGGCATGGGAGGATTATGGAGGCACTTGCTCTCTTCGAATGGATGGAATCTGAGTTCTTCTGCAGCCCGGATAATGCTGTATTCAACAACATGCTCTATGTCCTCTGCAGGAAAGATCCGCATGGAAACTTCATTGATGCCGCGCTCTTAATCTTTCGACGAATTGGTAAGCCTGATGAATTCACTTACAGTAATATTCTCATTGGCCTGTCCAGGTTCGGTAGATTCGATATTGCCATACAGGTTTTCCATGAAATGAGTAGATCTCACTTGATTCCTACTAGAACTGCTGCCAACATACTCATCATGCAATTATGTGGGAAGAAGAAGGAATTCGTAGAGAAGGTTAAAGTTACAAGTGTTCGCAAGCCCTTTGAAATATTGGTTCCCTGTGTTAGAGCCAAGAGTTGCATAGAGTCAGCAGTAGATGTCTTTTGGGCGATTTTGGAGTTGGATTTAGTGCCTAGCGGGCATGCCATTAATGCTCTCATTACAGAATTATCCCACTTACAGAAGTTTGAGGAGGCCTTTGAGATTTTGAAACTGGTCGGTAGTAGGAAGCTGAGATGTTGCCATGAGAGTTATATTATAGTTATACAGGAATTGTGCAAGGTTTGCAGAGCACAGGAAGCTTGTGGTTTGTTTGAGAAGATGTTGTCTGAAGGGTTTAAGCCAAAAGTTTCTTGCTACAATTCATTAATTCAAATGCTTTGCAAGCTAAGGAATGTGGAGGGAGCAAAGAAATAATTTGAAACCATGAAGAAGAAGAAGAGGTGTGAACCAGATTGTGCAACATATACTTTGCTAATTCATGCATACAGTGAAGTTCAAAATTGGGAGGGTGCTTATGAGTTGCTGATGGAAATGATGGAAATGGGATGGAATCCTGATTTTGATTCATATAGGTTGGTGGGTGGGTTTTTAAGAGAAAATGGAAGGCATGATTTGTTGATGAAGATGGAAAGGGAAATGGATGTGCAGTTGTTACATGGTCATTGTAAGGCTGGAAGAGTTGATGATGCCTATGAAAAATTGAAGGGGATGATTGGTAAAGGATTTTATCCGCCAATTTACGCAAAAGATGCATTTGAGCGAGCATTTAGGAAGGCTGGGAAGTGGAAGATAGCCTCTCAAATCCTCTGTCAAATGGATCAAACTCATAAATAAGGTATGGGGTAGAGACTTTTAGGAAGATTTCTCTATTGCTGTGTTGGTGGAATTTTGAAAACATGTTTTGAAAATATTAGTTTTCTTTGGGACTTAAAATTGAATTCTAAAATCGAATTGTCTCGTTAGAAAAAGTATATCATCTCGAGAGGTGAAAATAAAATTTCATAACGGTATTCAGATTTAGAATTATAAAATTCATCTTGAATATCGTGTCCGGATGCTAAAGAGAACTTCATATGGCCCCGAAGGGTCAAAATGAGGTTCAACTGAATATCCAGCTACAATATTCAAGAAGTGTGATCGTTAGGTTCACATTCAAAGCCTTATCAAAGAAAGATGTGTCTCCCCGAAGGGAGAAAATATCATTCGATGATAATTCTTTGAATATGATAACAATGATCACTAGTATTTTAAGTTTTCCCAAAGAAATCCAATTGAGTTTTGAAAAAATCAATTTTTTTTAAAATCAGGTGCGTGTGTGGTTCTAAATCTCCTACGAGCGCAAGCCCTCGTAGTTAATTACATCGTAAGAAAACGAGGTCTCCTACGAAAACTCTCGATTAAAATAACGGCAAAATTTTGTTAGATTTTCTAGGAGTGATATCAAAAAGAGAAGTGAATTCTGGAAACTCAAAAGGGAATGGATCAAAATTGAGCACTTATTAACAGATTCAAAGGAAGAGAGGTAGGGGATACTTTGAGATTCCGGAACCATCCGGAAGTGTCCTAACTTAATCTAAGTGTTGGGTTTTATGTTTTAGGATTGAAATGAATTTTAATTAGAGTTGAGTATTTTTATTAGAAATTTGGGATTAGATTCCCGAAATTTGGGGTCTTATAATCAAAGATCTGCCCCGGATCCTAAATCTATTCTGGACACTGGACCACAGTCGTCCTATCCTAACTAATGCAGTGCAAAACCTGGACTTACCCCGGCCTGGATTGGGGAGCCAGCTAACCACCTAATCGAATTAAAAGAGATGAGTCCGGTCTTTTATGAAAGAGTGGTAGGGATGTTGTAATTAAAGTTTTGGAGAGTTGGGGCCGACATCTAGAGACTCTCCTAATTGGCCCCTTTGACATATGTTGGGTGCAAAAATTCTAAACTGATGAAATTAAAATTTTGACTCTTTTGGTTTGTATCTAATGCAATGCATGGTAGTTAACAACTTCCAATCAAGTATGCTTGAAAATTTTAAAAACAGGCTTATAAAATAGTTTTTTAGAAGACTGGACTTCCCCAGGTCCGGCACCTCGTCCTCATAGGTCAGACTATCCGGACTCTACCCGCAGGCGGGGAAGGGTCTAAAGCAAGGAAAGAGTAATGCAAAAATATGCATGCGACCCCGGGGTCGATCCCCGGCTAATTTCCTAGATTCGTTATCTTTCTATGTTATTTAGACTCACTAAAATTTTGGACTTTAATATTTTGAGTATAAAACTTTCACACCCTCACGAGCCTCACGTATCCAGGCGAAAACAAAGAGCGGCATGCAATCGCCAAAAAACTAGTAAAAACAAGTAATCCTAGAGGCAATCAAATCATCACATCAAATATAAATTAATTAATAAATGTCCATAGGCAGAATTGCCTTGCTTATTACAAACCAGAATATTGCAAAAAGTAAAGTGGCCGGGCACCACTGACAACAACCCGGATTCTAAACCTAGTAATGACGCAAGTTATTTTGAGTGGGATACTTTCAATCTTCAAATCTTCAAATCTTCAATTTCATTCTTCTTTGGACTCCTTTTCTTCAATCTTCTTGGAATCTTCGTGGTGGATTACCCAAATGGACAAGAGGGCACTTCCTTTTAAGGGGGAAGGCCACTCTTTCTTCTTTGGGTAAGGAAGAGGTATGATCCAAATTTGGATTTCCAAATGGAAAAGGAGTGTTCCCCTAAAGGGGTATCCTTTCCTCTTTGGAATCCAAGCTTTGGATCTATGTATCCCAACTCAAAATAAACTTTCACAACACTTAATAACTTACACAAATTACATTAATATCAAAATAAAAAAAAAAAAATCTAGACTCACCTGCAGGGTTATCCTAAGCAATTAATATATAAAAAGCAGTTATTCCCAAGCAGTTGTATATTAGCAGAAAAGAAAGTAAACACACTGGCCACGCTCTTTTTATGATTTGGGGGCTTTAGCAGCTGAAGCACCTGTGCAAAGAGTTATAACAATTGATAATAATAATTTTTTTATTGATTTAGCCCTCTTTTTATACTGCCCTGCATGAGCGTGGCCACCTGCAGAAAACTGTGTCAACATCCAGATCGTACCTAACCTAAGGGTAATCTAGTCGCCAAACACATCAATCCATCCACAGAGTACAGAAAAAGTAAGCAGACACAGCAAAGCAATTTCATCCACAACATGCAGTGAAAACTACGAAAAATCCGGCACACAGCAGTAAAGTAAACACCGGCCTAACCTAGATCTAGAGTTGGTGATCCTAGCACAACATCTAAAGTGTGTGTAAAAGGTCGTGTGGGTTTGATATGTCCTAAATAGGATTATTGGTTAAAGTTGTTTCAAATTTGATTGGTTGAAAGGCTTAAGGGATATTAAGTTTGAATTCAAGTATTAATGATTTAAAATTAATTTTTAAAAGATTTATTAAATTATTTGTTGGATACCACCTTTGTTTCACACCGATGCCGTGAAGTTTATTTCACCTTCCTTGGGGCTAAGTTAATAGCCTCGTAGGCCTGGGTTACCCAGTGGTACCCGATATAATTAAGTGTTTTAACTTGATTAAGGTTTGAAAATTAATGAATTTTATTAAAGGTTGATTGATTACTGATTTTAAGAGTTACTAACGAATTCTGGAGTTTTAAAGTGAATTTGGAGTTTTACGAGTTTTGGAATATTTTAATCATTTAATTAAAGGGTTGAAAAGTTGACTTTTGGATTAAGGGTGTTTTCTGGAATTTTTACATTTTATTAAAATACTAGACCTTACTACGATCAGTTAGAAGGTAAGTACGTTGAAAACGGATTTTTCTACATTTTATTACGAAGGTTTGAAGTTTTGAACTAGTTTTAACTATGGTTTGACCAATTTGTTGACTTTTTGAAATATTGCAGATTTCTGGAGTTTAACATTTTTAATAAATATTAGACCTTATTAGGAGTTGAATGCAAGTGAGTTTGGTCAATTTGGATTTTTCTTGAATTAGTTATGAAGGTTTGAAATTTGAGGTATTTAGTGAATTTTAAAATTGCTTAATTAGAGAGCCTTTTTGGGATTTTGCTCCAAATGAGTTCCTAACTCCTTGAAAACACCTCCAAAGGTCAGGAATGACCTAAGAAGGGATCCCCAAGTGTTTGGGAAGTTTTTGGGATTTTTTAATTATTATTAATTAATTAATATTAATAAAAAAAGGATTTCACTTAAAATTAAACTATGCTTAAATTTGCTGTCAAATTAAGTTGGTTTCAATTTTCATAGATTAAGGACTGAATTCTGGTCAGTTTGAGGGTTTATATGTAATTTTTGGACTTAAATTGGATTTATTACAATTTTTAGAAGTTTTAAAGGCTTAATTAAAGGTTTAAGTCTTAGAAAATTAATTAGGGGACCTAATGATCTCAAAAATCAGTGTGAAAATTTCCCTAGGGGTTGAGGGTGTCACTAAGTTCAATTGTTCAAAGTTTCAACTCAAGGGAGAATGAATCCTAATTATGGGAATTTTTCTAAGTTTTCTATGCATGGGTCCTTAATTATTGTCCTTAATTGTGTCACTAATTTAATGGGCTTGAATCAATGTTTGAACTAACCCTCATACTCAATACATAAGGCATGCATGAACCACATAAACACATTCAATACCTAAATCTAGGAGAGCCTTAGACTAAGTGGTGTGTGTTTCCTAAGCATGCAAGAAATAACATTAGTTAAGATGGCTAATGATATGATTAGTGAATAATTAACATGCAATTATTCACTAATCAATTCCCCATAAATTCAATTCATATATTCAGCCCATGCTTAAAATTCCAAAGGGGATCTCTCCAATTTTTTTTTTGAGGATTTAAACATATATAATTTAAAAGTAGATTTTAAATTATACAAATATATAAATACATATATATGTAAATATATATATTTTAAAAAAAAATGATTGAAAATATTATTAAAATAAATAAATTTTGAGGGGTTGAGAGAGACCCACTGATTTTCAAACTATTTTAAAAAATAAATTTTTAATTTTTTTTTAAAATATTTGATAAGATATTTAATTATATACTAATTAAATATTAAATATAATTAAATAATTCAAATTATTACCATAATTCCCTCAAATAAATTTAGAATTATGCTCTGAAAGTTACAAAAGGACTAAAATATTCTTATTAGAATTTTGAGAATATTTGGATTTTTTTTTATTAAACGATAATTAAAATAATCAAATAGTTTGTATTTTAAATTACTTAAAATATATAGAATATTTTAAAGCAATTTTATTTTTAAATTAAAGCCTCTGGAAAACTGAGCAGTTTGATATATTATATGAATTTTTTGGACTTATATTTTATTTACTATAATTTTTTAAAGATTCTATAATTAAATATAATTAAAACGAAGCCTTAATTCGGGATTTACACGCGGCAGCGTGTGATTGGGCCAGGTGGAAGGCGGCGGTCAAGCGGGGTCCACGCGTTTTCCACTTAAACACGTCAGCCTAGCACAGCAGCCGTTGGATCAACACGGGTTTGATCCAGCGGCGGAGATCAAATCCCGTGTTCGATCTCCGCGGGCAGAGATCAGGCGGCGGAGATTTGATCCCGCGGTTCTGAGCGGGCGGCCAGGATTGAGCCGGACATCAACTTGAGCTGCCGGATCTAATACACGCCCGGTACATGCATGGAATGGCTCGATCTGGACCGTTGATCGAGCGATTAACGGTCCAGAATACGCATGCCTGGGGTTAAAAACGGAACCGAAGCCCTAAAATCGATTTTTGACTCGTTCTCTCAATATAATCAACCATTTGACTTGAAATTTTAAGCATAGATTACCCTTGTGAAGAGCACTAATGGGGATATATTTTTTAAGGTATTAAAAGCGCTTATTGAAAAGCTAATTTGAACTAAGTGAGTCTAACTAGGGTTTGAGATTATACCTTACTCAATGGACGGATTAATCCGTTTTTGGATTCTCTGAACTTGTAGACTGTCCACGTTTATTTGTCCTGTTGAATCCACGTCCTGAAATGCAGCCGATCGAGAGGTAGAAGCGTTTGAACTGGAAATGCTTCGGTTGGCCGGAATCCTCACCGGCGGCAGCTTTGGACGGGTGGTTTTGGCTCGGAAAATGAAGAGGAGATGGTTGAGAGGTTTTATGAGCAGAGAGCTCGGCTGGGGAGACTTGAGATGGTGAGAGAAGCTAGATGGAGAGTGAGAGGCCTTAGGGCACTTTTCTCCTATTCAAACATCCTCAAGCCAAATGGATGGCTGGGATGCATCAGGGGCCTCTCCCTGATGAGGGACAAGTGTCCCAAGCTGTCAGGTGGCAGGAAGAAAGGCTGGGAAAGGCCCTCCAACCATTGGATAGCTTTGGGAGGTGGGGGGGGGACCACTGCCATTTAAGGCTAAACCAAGGGCTGGGTTTGATTAGAGAGCCTATTAGAGAGCTTTATCTCTCATTTAGGACTAACCTAGATGCCTAGATTAGTGAGAAGGAGGCTCACATGTGAGTTTGACCATGGGGCTCCTCCATAAACCTTTTGTTGACCGAATTGACCAGTCAAAAGGTCAAGGGTGCTGAGGTGGCAGTAGAAGGTCATGGATGCAGGTTGGATTGAACTTGGAGAGGTTTGACAATTAGGATTTAAGGTTTGAATGCAAGTAAGGGAGCTTGAGCTAGTTTGACCAAGTTTACAAGTGTTGACTTGGTCAAAATGACCATGACTTGGTTCATGGTGTATTTGGCAAGAGTCAAGGAATTAAAAGGAATGATTTGAAAGCTTGATAGGGATTTGATCAAATGCTAGTGGTGGTTTTGATCTAAACCCACAAGCTTGACCAAAATCAAAATGTTGACTTAGCCAAATTGATTTGGATTTGATTTACCAATGGTTAAGAGGTGATTGAGCCATGAATAGGAGTTAATTTGAAGCTTGAAAGGAGTCAAATGAGTTGAATGGGTTAAAATGAAACATTTAAAGTCTTAAGGGGAACTTGGGTCAACCTATGTTGACTGGGTCAACCAGGTTGACCCAAGGGGTGAGTCTGGGCTGGACAAATTTAAAATGGTATTTGAAAATCATTGGAGGTGGTCCCTAGGTCTGGGGAGGTCAAATTGGTCAAAATCCCTATTTGAGCCTTAAGGGCCTGTTTGGTCAACCTGGGTTGACCTGGTCAACCAGGTTGACCCAGGGTCTGGGTTTGGGCTCAACAGGTTTGAAATAATATTTTAAGACCAATGGAGGTAGTTGGTTGGCTTAAAAAGGTCATTTGGGTCAAAACACCCATTTGGACCCTTAAAGGGCCTCTTGGGTCAAACCAGTTGACTTAGTCAACCAAGTTGACTCAAGGGTTGGAAATAGGTTCAAAAGATTTGAAATGACATTTGGAATTTGTTGGAGGTGGTTGCATCCCATTTGGAGCTCATTTGGCTTGAAATCCCCATTTGAGTCCCATAGGGGTATTTTGGTCAATTTTGACCTATTGGTCAACTATGGTCAAAATGGGTCTGAAAAATGCTGTTTACTGCTCAATGGGGTTAAAATCAAAGGTCTGGGAGTGATTGGAGGTTTTGATAAGGATTCCAAGGTCAAGATCTCAAAGGGGTTAGGTTCAGTGGCATGGGCTGTAAATATTTGAAGGTTTTACAGCCTATGGATTTTAATTCAAATTCTGGGGTTAGAGACCTCAGAATGGACTCAAAATTGGAGGGCAGCCTCTAGAGACATGTCTTATCACTTTGCAAGTGATAGACCCTGAATCGGAGGTCATTTGATTGGGTTTTAAAATGTTTGAGAATTCTCTGAAAAGGGTCTTTAGGACAAGGCCTTAAGGATTTGGATTTGAGTCTGGGTTTCTGGATTTGGAATGGATTTTAAGCTCAAGTAATTAATATTGAAGTATCCAAATCATTAACAATCATGTGGTGGTTGTTAATGAATGGATAGGGTCAAAGCTAGATTGAAGTTTGGATCAAAGTCTAAGTTGAAGATTGGATTGTCAAATTGATTGGATCAAAGTTTGGATATGTTTGAAACTTGAATTAATTTGGATTTGAATTGGATGAAGTTTGAGATTTGAATTGATTAAGGGTAGGAATCAAATTGAAGTTGGAGTTGATCAAAGGTAGGAATTGATTTGAGGTTGAGGTTGATCAAGGGTGGGAATTGATTTGAGTCTAGATCGGTCCTAAGATCTAAAAGGGTTTTAGGATCTAGGATCTAAGGGAATCCTAGGCTCTAGAGTAGGCCCTAAGGTTTAGTTCTAGGAAAGATCCTAAGGTCTAGAGTGGATTCTAGGGTCTAGGATTAAATCTGGCTTCTGGAAGGGTCTTAGTGACCACATACAAAAATGAGTGACCGAATGGAAGTAAAATTTTGGGAGTGAAAGGGAGATCATCTCCCAACCTCAAGCCTATAGGATGCTAACGGAAGGATTACACCTATTGGATAAGGAAAACTGGTAAAACCAAGGTGGGGAATACCTAACCTTGGGTCTAAGGAAGGGCATCACCCAACCTTAGGTCTACAGGATGCTGATAGAAGACTTACTCCTAGTAGACAAAAGAACTGGAGAAACCAAGGTAGGGAATACCTAGCCTTGGGTCTAAGGAAGGGCATCACCCAACCTTAGGCCTATAGGATGCTGATAGAAGACTTACTCCAAATAGACAAATTAACTGGAAACCAAAGTAGGGAATACCTAGCTTTGGGTCTAAGGAAGGGCATCACCCAACCTTAGGTCTACAGGATGCTGATAGAAGACTTACTCCTAGTAGACGGATCAACTGGAAACCAAGGTAGGGAATACCTAGCCTTGGGTCTAAGGAAGGGCATCACCCAACCTTAGGCCTATAGGATGCTGATAGAAGACTTACTCCAAATAGGCAAATTAACTGGAAACCAAAGTAGGGAATACCTAGCTTTGGGTCTAAGGAAGGGCATCACCCAACCTTAGGTCCATAGGATGCTGATAGAAGACTTACTCCTAATGGACAAATCAACTGGAAACCAAAGTAGGGAATACCTAGCTTTGGGTCTAAGGAAGGGCATCACCCAACCTTAGGCCTATAGGATGCTGATAGAAGACTTACTCCAAATAGGCAAATTAACTGGAAACCAAAGTAGGGAATACCTAGCTTTGGGTCTAAGGAAGGGCATCACCCAACCTTAGGTCCATAGGATGCTGATAGAAGACTTACTCCTAATGGACAAATCAACTGGAAACCAAAGTAGGGAATACCTAGCTTTGGGTCTAAGGAAGGGCATCACCCAACCTTAGGCCTATAGGATGCTGATAGAAGACTTACTCCTAATAGGCAAAATTAACTGGCAAACTAGGATGGTGCCACGAAGGGCGTACTCCACCACTAGCGAGTGTGAATCAGGATGGTGCCACGAAGGGCGTACTCCACCACTAATCCCCAAGTCAAATGCTAGGGTGGTGCCACGGAGGGCGTACTCCACCACTAGCAGGTGTGAATTAGGATGGTGCCACGAAGGGCGTACTCCACCACTAATCCCCAAGTCAAATGCCAGGGTGGTGCCACGGAGGGCGTACTCCACCACTAGCGGGTCTAATCCTAAGGGAAGGAAGGACCTAACCTTAAGGAAAAGAGAACTGAAAACGATTGATTGATGATTTTGAATTTGATTTGATTTCTTTGAATTTGAAGGGGTGAATTTGATGTTTAATTTGATCCTCATTAGGCATGATACTTCTTAAAGAACCGCCCAAATGAGATGAAGCATCTGGTGGTATCTTCAAAATTAATCAATTCCATAAACCTCCCTTATAGATTATCTCCAAGGTGGTCTATCCAGTCAACGTTGATTCAAAGCTTCCATTGATCTTATGGTGGACTAAAATTGGTCTCCAAAAGACTATAGCCAAATCTCATACTTGGAAAGTCCTAAGGTGACACAATTTATAATGAGCTTGAATCATACATGACTTATGTAATTTCAAATTTTGTTGAGTTCAAAGTAACTTTCTTCGAGGCCTTCAAGATCCTCCAATTAGAGGTAGGCACTCTACTTAGTTGTGACTCAATTTTGAAAGTCAATTTCGAGCGATGTAAAACACACCTCTATTTGAGAACAACCTTGGACCCAGCATAGAGTGTTATTTCACATAGTGGATCTTAAAAGAAATGATGCATATATTTAAGGACTCACATATATCTCTCAAGAATGGGATTTAAATTTTTATCCAGAATAGAAGATTCATTCTTTTTATTGAAAATTTCCTCTTAATCATTTGGACCCTGTCAAAATGACTAGTGGGAACAAATTCAAAAATTTGGTGAGAAGTAGAGTGACCCCAATCGACCCGAAAAGAGCCAATTGGATTTGAATTTTGTTGACTCGGATCAAGTTTCATAGAAACTGAACTGGGTTCTCCCTTGTAAAATTTTGAATTAAAATTAATTTCAAAAAAATGTTTAAGATGGATAGAGAAAATTTAATCTTTTTAATTCTCTTGCATAGAATTTTTTTCTATCTGATAAACTGTCTATGCAAGATAATAAATCTAGATTCAAGATTTTTCAAAGTCAAGCTATTAAGGGTGATCAGGACTCTTTGAGATTTAAGGATTTAAAAAGAAGGAAGCCTCTTTCACTTTTTTTTTTTTGTTTTGTGACATGCTTTGCACATCTTTTTATTTCTTTGGCGCACTTTGCGCTTCTTTTTTTTTTTTGAATTTTTTTTTTTTTTTTCATAATGCACTTTGTGCATCCTTTGAATTTTTTTTTTAACAAGAGGCTTCACTTTTTTTTTTTAAAACCTTAACATGATAGCTCTTTTTTTTTAATACAGGATTATATCGCAAGTATAAGAGAAGGAAATTCATTCTCTTATCCAAGGAAGAATAATCCCCAAATTGGACCCAATCTTTTGATAAGAAAATATTAACTTGACTTAGAAAAATCATCGAATAAATTTAAAGCATGCAAGAGAAGCCTATAAGATAGAAAACCGCGAGAAGACTGAGAAGATTTTCATTTCAAAAATCAACTTAAATTTGATACAAATTTCAATTCAAAAATCAAATCAACACGCACAAGCGGTGGGAGGGAGGGGCCTTTAAAGATCCAGTGGGGTCAACCACAACACTCTCCTATTTTTGACTTAAAGTAGAGGTCAATTTTCATTAAAAAGATGGATCAACTATCCTGAAAATTCTGATCCGGTACACTTGAGAAATAATATGATTTCCTTCAAAATAGTAAGTCCAGGTGGCAAGGCCCAATCAGTGTAAATTATATTTCCACAATCCCTCAAAAGGAAGAGATTGTTGTGGGGTCTGCACTATCCCTAACTAATGATGCATCATCTCAATTTAATGATCTATCGTGATAGGACCCATCTAGGAGTTAAATCCAAATGGTGTCACTATCTGACAAGATCTTGGATCCCTTATTCTCCTCCTAATTACTAGTGAGCTAGTAATTATGAGAGTGGCACCCCGGGTGGTTTCTGAACCTCCTCCTCTATAGGTGATATAGTGGGGCACGTGTAGTAACGTGACCAAACTTCATCTAGTAGAATGGATGGGTCATAACCCTCAACTAGGGGCCTATAGTTTATTGCAGGTGATTGCTTAGTTCTTTCTTGATTGATTCTCTCTGTGTAGTAGTCAAGAAGGTGTATCGGAGATCGTGCTCTCTCATTTTCACAACCTCCCCTCCTTTGAGTAACAGGAGTAGGGTGGAAGACATTTCCACCATGGAGGGGGTAGGTGTAAGGAGCAATGAATTCTCGATAGGCCTCAAATTTAGCTTGTTTCAAGGCTTCTACCTTAGCAGTCCTTTTGGCCTTAGCAACCTTCTTCTTAACCCTTTTAAGGTATTTCATTAAAATTTGAATTTTAAGCATGAATAACTTTATCTAAATCTTGGACCTTAGCATGTTAGGTTTCACCCAATAAAAGAGTTTATAAAATTGATTAAGAAAATTCGGGGAACCTGGCTTGACTCTTTTGCTCTACCAATTAACTTGGAGGCAAAATGTCAAAGCCTGGGTTAGATAGAGGTTTCCTCACTCATCTCTCTATTTGAAAGGTATTTTCTTTTAGATGTTGGCCACACTCACCCAAGAAAGAAATGGGTAGAGGGACCAATGGAAGAAAGGTAGTTAAGACTACCGATGAGACAAAATTTTGCCAATATTAAATCATCTCGAGAGGTGAAAATAAATTCCCAAAGAAATCCAATTGAGTTTTGAAAAAATCAATTTTTAAAATCAGGTGCGTGTGTGGTTCTAAATCTCCTACGAGCGCAAGCCCTCGTAGTTAATTACATCGTAAGAAAACGAGGTCTCCTACGAAAACTCTCGATTAAAATAACGGCAAAATTTTGTTAGATTTTCTAGGAGTGATATCAAAAAGAGAAGTGAATTCTGGAAACTCAAAAGGGAATGGATCAAAATTGAGCACTTATTAACAGATTCAAAGGAAGAGAGGTAGGGGATACTTTGAGATTCCGGAACCATCCGGAAGTATCCTAACTTAATCTAAGTGTTGGGCTTTATGTTTTAGGATTGAAATGAAGCTTTAATTAGAGTTGAGTATTTTATTAGAAATTTGAGATTAGATTCCCGAAATTTGGGGTCTTATAATCAAAGATCTGCCCCGGATCCTAAATCTATTCTGGACACTGGACCACAGTCGTCCGATCCTAACTAATGCAGTGCAAAACCTGGACTTACCCCGGCCTGGATTGGGGAGCCAGCTAACCACCTAGTCGATTTAAAAGAGATGAGTCCGGTCTTTTATGAAAGAGTGGTAGGGACGTTGTAATTAAAGTTTTGGAGAGTTGGGGCCGACATCTAGAGATTTTCCTAATTGGCCCCTTTGACATATGTTGGGTGCAAAAATGCTAAACTGATGCAATTAAAATTTTGACTCTTTTGGTTTGTATCTAATGCAATGCATGCTAGTTAACAACTTCCAATCAAGTATGCTTGAAATTTTTTAAAAACAGGCTTATAAAATAGTTTTTTAGAAGACTGGACTTCCCCAGGTCCGGCACCTCGTCCTCATAGGTCAGACTATCCGGACTCTACCCGCAGGCGGGGAAGGGTCTAAAGCAAGGAAAGAGTAATGCAAAAATATGCATGCGACCCCGGGGTCGATCCCCGGCTAATTTTCCTAGATTCGTTATCTTTCTATGTTATTTAGACTCACTAAAATTTTGGACTTTAATATTTTGAGTATAAAAACTTTCACACCCTCACGAGCCTCACGTATCCAGGCGAAAACAAAGAGCGGCATGCAATCGCCAAAAAAAAAACTAGTAAAAACAAGTAATCCTAGAGGCAATCAAATCATCACATGAAATATAAATTAATTAATAAATGTCCATAGGCAGAATTGCCTTGCTTATTACAAACCAGAATATTGCAGAAAGTAAAGTGGCCGGGCACCACTGACAACAACCCGGATTCTAAACCTAGTAACGACGCAAGTTATTTTGAGTGGGATACTCTCAATCTTCAAATCTTCAAATCTTCAATTTCATTCTTCTTTGGACTCCTTTTCTTCAATCTTCTTGGAATCTTCGTGGTGGATTACCCAAATGGACAAGAGGGCACTTCCTTTTAAGGGGAAGGCCACTCTTTCCTCTTTGGGTAAGGAAGAGGTATGATCCAAATTTGGATTTCCAAATGGAAAAGGAGTGTTCCCTAAAGGGGTATCCTTTCCTCTTTGGAATCCAAGCTTTGGATCTATGTATCCCAACTCAAAAATAAACTTTCACAACACTTGACACTTACACAAATTACATTACATTAATATCAAAATAAAAAATAAAAATCTAGACTCACCTGCAGGGTTATCCTAAGCAATTAATATATAAAAAGCAGTTATTCCCAAGCAGTTGTATATAAGCAGAAAAGAAAGTAAATACACTGGCCACGCTCTTTTTATGATTTGGGGGCTTTAGCAGCTGAAGCACCTGTGCAAAGAGATATAACAATTGATAATAATAATTTTTTTTATTGATTTAGCCCCCTTTTTACATTGCCCTGCATGAGCGTGGCCACCTGCAGAAAATTGTGTCAACATCCAGATCGTACCTAACCTAAGGGTACTCTAGTCGCCAAACACATCAATCCATCCACAGAGTACAGAAAAAGTAAGCAGACACAGCAAAGCAATTTCATCCACAACATGCAGTGAAAACTACGAAAAACCCGGCACACAGCAGTAAAGTAAACACCGGCCTAACCTAGATCTAGAGTTGGTTGTCCTAGCACATCATCTAAAGTGTGTGAGAAAGGTCGTGTGGGTTTGGTATATCCTAAATAGGATTATTGGTTAAAGTTGTTTCAAATTTGATTGGTTGAAAGGCTTAAGGGATTTAAGTTTGAATTCAAGTATTAATGGCTTAAGGTTAATTTTAAGATTTATTTAATTATTTGTTGGATACCACCTTTGTTTCACACCGATGCCGTGAAGTTTATTTCACCTTCCTTGGGGCTAAGTTAATAGCCTCGTAGGCCTGGGTTACCCAGTGGTACCCGATATAATTAAGTGTTTTAACTTGATTAAGGTTTGAAAATTAATGAATTTTATTAAAGGTTGGTTGATTACTGATTTTAAGAGTTACTAACGAATTCTGGAGTTTTAAAGTGAATTTGGAGTTTTACGAGTTTTGGAATATTTTAATCATTTAATTAAAGGGTTGAAAAGTTGACTTTTGGATTAAGGGTGTTTTCTGGAATTTTACATTTTATTAAAATACTAGACCTTACTACGATCAGTTAGAAGGTAAGTACGTTGAAAACGGATTTTTCTGCATTTTATTACGAAGGTTTGAAGTTTTTTGAACTAGTTTTAACTATGGTTTGACCAATTTGTTGACTTTTTGAAATATTGCAGATTTCTGGAGTTTAACATTTTTAATAAATATTAGACCTTATTAGGAGTTGAATGCAAGTGAGTTTGGTCAATTTGGATTTTTCTTGAATTAGTTATGAAGGTTTGAAATTTGAGGTATTTAGTGAATTTTAAAATTGCTTAATTAGAGAGCCTTTTTGGGATTTTGCTCCAAATGAGTTCCTAACTCCTTGAAAACACCTCCAAAGGTCAGGAATGACCTAAGAAGGGATCCCCAAGTGTTTGGGAAGTTTTTGGGATTTTTAATTATTATTAATTAATTAATATTAATAAAAAAAGGATTTCACTTAAAATTAAACTATGCTTAAATTTGCTGTCAAATTAAGTTGGTTTCAATTTTCATAGATTAAGGACTGAATTCTGGTCAGTTTGAGGGTTTATATGTAATTTTTGGACTTAAATTGGATTTATTACAATTTTTAGAAGTTTTAAAGGCTTAATTAAAGGTTTAAGTCTTAGAAAATTAATTAGGGGACCTAATGATCTCAAAAATCAGTGAAAATTTCCCTAGGGGTTGAGGGTGTCACTAAGTTCAATTGTTCAAAGTTTCAACTCAAGGGAGAATGAATCCTAATTATGGGAATTTTTCTAAGTTTTCTATGCATGGGTCCTTAATTATTGTCCTTAATTGTGTCACTAATTTAATGGGCTTGAATCAATGTTTGAACTAACCCTCATACTCAATACATAAGGCATGCATGAACCACATAAACACATTCAATACCTAAATCTAGGAGAGCCTTAGACTAAGTGGTGTGTGTTTCCTAAGCATGCAAGAAATAACATTAGTTAAGATGGCTAATGATATGATTAGTGAATAATTAACATGCAATTATTCACTAATCAATTCCCCATAAATTCAATTCATATATTCAGCCCATGCTTAAAATTCCAAAGGGGATCTCTCCAATTTTTTTTTGAGGATTTAAACATATATAATTTAAAAGTAGATTTTAAATTATACAAATATATAAATACATATATATGTAAATATATATATTTTAAAATAAAATGATTGAAAATATTATTAAAATAAATAAATTTTGAGGGGTTGAGAGAGACCCACTGATTTTCAAACTATTTTAAAAAATAAATTTTTAATTTTTTTTTAAAATATTTGATAAGATATTTAATTATATACTAATTAAATATTAAATATAATTAAATAATTCAAATTATTACCATAATTCCCTCAAATAAATTTAGAATTATGCTCTGAAAGTTACAAAAGGACTAAAATATTCTTATTAGAATTTTGAGAATATTTGGATTTTTTTTTATTAAACGATAATTAAAATAATCAAATAGTTTGTATTTTAAATTACTTAAAATATATAGAATATTTTTAAAGCAATTTTATTTTTAAATTAAAGCCTCTGGAAAACTGAGCAGTTTGATATATTATATGAATTTTTTGGACTTATATTTTATTTACTATAATTTTTTAAAGATTCTATAATTAAATATAATTAAAACGAAGCCTTAATTCGGGATTTACACGCGGCAGCGTGTGATTGGGCCAGGTGGAAGGCGGCGGTCAAGCGGGGGTCCACGCGTTTTCCACTTAAACACGTCAGCCTAGCACAGCAGCCGTTGGATCAACACGGGTTTGATCCAGCGGCGGAGATCAAATCCCGTGTTCGATCTCCGCGGGCAGAGATCAGGCGGCGGAGATTTGATCCCGCGGTTCTGAGCGGGCGGCCAGGATTGAGCCGGACATCAACTTGAGCTGCCGGATCTAATACACGCCCGGTACATGCATGGAATGGCTCGATCTGGACCGTTGATCGAGCGATTAACGGTCCAGAATACGCATGCCTGGGGTTAAACCGGAACCGAAGCCCTAAAAATCGATTTTTGACTCGTTCTCTCAATATAATCAACCATTTGACTTGAAATTTTAAGCATAGATTACCCTTGTGAAGAGCACTAATGGGGATATATTTTTAAGGTATTAAAAGCGCTTATTGAAAAGCTAATTTGAACTAAGTGAGTCTAACTAGGGTTTGAGATTATACCTTACTCAATGGACGGATTAATCCGTTTTTGGATTCTCTGAACTTGTAGACTGTCCACGTTTATTTGTCCTGTTGAATCCACGTCCTGAAATGCAGCCGATCGAGAGGTAGAAGCGTTTGAACTGGAAATGCTTCGGTTGGCCGGAATCCTCACCGGCGGCAGCTTTGGACGGGTGGTTTTGGCTCGGAAAATGAAGAGGAGATGGTTGAGAGGTTTTATGAGCAGAGAGCTCGGCTGGGGAGACTTGAGATGGTGAGAGAAGCTAGATGGAGAGTGAGAGGCCTTAGGGCACTTTTCTCCTATTCAAACATCCTCAAGCCAAATGGATGGCTGGGATGCATCAGGGGCCTCTCCCTGATGAGGGACAAGTGTCCCAAGCTGTCAGGTGGCAGGAAGAAAGGCTGGGAAAGGCCCTCCAACCATTGGATAGCTTTGGGGGAGGTGGGGGGGGGGACCACTGCCATTTAAGGCTAAACCAAGGGCTGGGTTTGATTAGAGAGCCTATTAGAGAGCTTTATCTCTCATTTAGGACTAACCTAGATGCCTAGATTAGTGAGAAGGAGGCTCACATGTGAGTTTGACCATGGGGCTCCTCCATAAACCTTTTGTTGACCGAATTGACCAGTCAAAAGGTCAAGGGTGCTGAGGTGGCAGTAGAAGGTCATGGATGCAGGTTGGATTGAACTTGGAGAGGTTTGACAATTAGGATTTAAGGTTTGAATGCAAGTAAGGGAGCTTGAGCTAGTTTGACCAAGTTTACAAGTGTTGACTTGGTCAAAATGACCATGACTTGGTTCATGGTGTATTTGGCAAGAGTCAAGGAATTAAAAGGAATGATTTGAAAGCTTGATAGGGATTTGATCAAATGCTAGTGGTGGTTTTGATCTAAACCCACAAGCTTGACCAAAATCAAAATGTTGACTTAGCCAAATTGATTTGGATTTGATTTACCAATGGTTAAGAGGTGATTGAGCCATGAATAGGAGTTAATTTGAAGCTTGAAAAAGGAGTCAAATGAGTTGAATGGGTTAAAATGAAACATTTAAAGTCTTAAGGGGAACTTGGGTCAACCTATGTTGACTGGGTCAACCAGGTTGACCCAAGGGGTGAGTCTGGGCTGGACAAATTTAAAATGGTATTTGAAAATCATTGGAGGTGGTCCCTAGGTCTGGGGAGGTCAAATTGGTCAAAATCCCTATTTGAGCCTTAAGGGCCTGTTTGGTCAACCTGGGTTGACCTGGTCAACCAGGTTGACCCAGGGTCTGGGTTTGGGCTCAACAGGTTTGAAATAATATTTTAAGACCAATGGAGGTAGTTGGTTGGCTTAAAAAGGTCATTTGGGTCAAAACACCCATTTGGACCCTTAAAGGGCCTCTTGGGTCAAACCAGTTGACTTAGTCAACCAAGTTGACTCAAGGGTTGGAAATAGGTTCAAAAGATTTGAAATGACATTTGGAATTTGTTGGAGGTGGTTGCATCCCATTTGGAGCTCATTTGGCTTGAAATCCCCATTTGAGTCCCATAGGGGTATTTTGGTCAATTTTGACCTATTGGTCAACTATGGTCAAAATGGGTCTGAAAAATGCTGTTTACTGCTCAATGGGTTAAAATCAAAGGTCTGGGAGTGATTGGAGGTTTTGATAAGGATTCCAAGGTCAAGATCTCAAAGGGGTTAGGTTCAGTGGCATGGGCTGTAAATATTTGAAGGTTTTACAGCCTATGGATTTTAATTCAAATTCTGGGGTTAGAGACCTCAGAATGGACTCAAAATTGGAGGGCAGCCTCTAGAGACATGTCTTATCACTTTGCAAGTGATAGACCCTGAATCGGAGGTCATTTGATTGGGTTTTAAAATGTTTGAGAATTCTCTGAAAAGGGTCTTTAGGACAAGGCCTTAAGGATTTGGATTTGAGTCTGGGTTTCTGGATTTGGAATGGATTTTAAGCTCAAGTAATTAATATTGAAGTATCCAAATCATTAACAATCATGTGGTGGTTGTTAATGAATGGATAGGGTCAAAGCTAGATTGAAGTTTGGATCAAAGTCTAAGTTGAAGATTGGATTGTCAAATTGATTGGATCAAAGTTTGGATATGTTTGAAACTTGAATTAATTTGGATTTGAATTGGATGAAGTTTGAGATTTGAATTGATTAAGGGTAGGAATCAAATTGAAGTTGGAGTTGATCAAAGGTAGGAATTGATTTGAGGTTGAGGTTGATCAAGGGTGGGAATTGATTTGAGTCTAGATCGGTCCTAAGATCTAAAAGGGTTTTAGGATCTAGGATCTAAGGGAATCCTAGGCTCTAGAGTAGGCCCTAAGGTTTAGTTCTAGGAAAGATCCTAAGGTCTAGAGTGGATTCTAGGGAAATAAAACTAGTCTGAAGTTATCATGAATAAGCAGCTCAGCTCCAGTGTCATACTACCGGGGTAGGAGGAACTTCAGGCTCATGAGAAGATGTTCGATTGGCCACCATAAGGTGGTGGGTTTGGTTGGCTAAACCGATCTGGATAGATCCACCCGATGTCAATTTGTCTACCAATCTTTGACATATCAAGCCCAAGTAGATGGATCATTTGTGTTTGTGAGATTATTGTGAATCAATTGTGTTTCTTTCAGCATCCTAGAGAAGTAGATAGGAGCTTCAACATCCAACCCATTGGAGAAATCTT
>JACXSL010000717.1:0-27889 GCA_019514585.1 Dendrobium officinale
ATTAAATTGTTTCTCAACTTGAGCTTTGAAAGAAATAAATTTAGAGAAAGTTTTAGTTTTTTTTTTTTCATTGGATAGAACCAACAATAACATGAAAAAATCATCAATAAACAAAACATAATAATAACATTCATAATTTGAAATAAAGGGGGGAGGACCCATACATTTAAATATATTAAATATAAAATAGTGCTAGCAGAACTTTGAGACACATTGGAAGATAATTTGTGACTCTTCGCTAAATGGCAGCAAATACAGCTGCAGACATTTGAAGAAACATGTAAGGTTGGATTTGCTTTAGCATTAACTTAGATAAAATTTTATTTTTATTATAAATATATGATCTATTTCAGCTAATATAACTAATTTTAGAATTGACAGGACGCCGTATATAAGTTTGAAAAGAATGGCATTTTGCATGAAGTATCTTTTATTAATTTCCTTCTATTTTATATATTCAATTTAATACAATCATTTAATATATGAAGAATATATAATTGCGTGTAAGCTTTCATATATATATATATATATATATATATATATATATATATATATATATATATATATATATATAATATTGATCGAAGAAGCGTCCCGTATTCATTGATATAATAATTTGTTTATTATTATTATTTTTCTAATTTTATAATAAATTTATGGGAGTTCTCTTATGAAATGACGGGCATATGATCCACAACATTTATCAATTAAAATTAATATAAAACTTTTAGAAAAGTTGATCTTTTTTTTTTTAATCTTATATCTGCCAGTCACTAATATTTTTCTTAGAGCAAAGAATCCACTTGTTATTTTTCTAGTAATATTTTTTTTTTCTTTTTAGGACACCTGCTGCTTTATAGGATTAGCCGAGTAAAGCTATAACTATAAAACAACAATAAGATAAATAGTTATATGCTTTGGGATAAGACTTTATAATTTTGTGTTCAACAATTAGGAAGCCAATCTTATCTCTTTTTTAAATGCTAATCACTTTACCTTCTCTCAAGTTTTGATCCATGTCCAACCACTAAATTGCATTAAAAAAATATGATTAGTTGCTCAACAAGTAACCAATCATTGTATTTAGATAGAGTGCAACAATAAATTTTTGGTGAAATTAAATCATATGCTGATATTTTTAGAGAGAAAATTTATCTTGTGATTTACCTTGGAGCAAGAGATGGACATTAATTTCTGATGGGATTATCTGATACTATTGTATCTCTTTACTAATTTAGAGAGTAGCTTTTATTCTCCTCTATGTTTTTTTATTTTTGGACATTTAGGCCAATTAAGGCACTCACATACTCATCACATACATGTTGACCTCGATTTTTGTCCGTGAGCCATTTTGACTCCTTTGCCCGCGGTGCACTTTGGGTGCGCTTTTCGTGCGCTTTACGTGCGCTTTACCCTCACATGAGCCATTTTGACTCTTTTGCCCGCGGTGCACTTTGGGTGCGCTTTCTGTGCGCTTTACCTGCACTTTCCATGCGCTTTTCCCTCGCGTGAGCCATTTTGACTCCTTTGCCCGCGGTGCACTTTGGGTGCGCTTTCCTTGCGCTTTACCTGCGCTTTCCATGCGCTTTGCCTGCACTTTACCTGCGCTTTCGACGCGCTCGACTTAAGATTTTGCTGGACCCCGAACAACTCCGCTGTTGGCCGCGACGAGTTCAATTTGACCTTAATCAATTTCAATTTGGGTTTAATTTTATTTAATCAAGTTGATCGAACTTAGCCCGATTCTAATTGGACCAATTTGAATCAAATTCACATTCAAATCTAATTCATGACAGCCTAAATTAGTTTTAAATAGATTTCGAATCGCTTTTAATAAAATTTGAATACGATTGCAAAATTAGGAAATTATCTCGACGGCTGTGATCAAACAAATCTTTGTTTCGGCCGAAATCCCGTGTCTCCGAGATTTTCTGTGACTCGAGCAGACATCGAGCAGCGAGGAAATAATTTTAGGAAGTTTTTGGAAGCTGGAGCATGACGACGCGAATTGGCGGGCTTCCTCTTTCAGCAGCGAGTGCGATTTACTCAAGAAAAAGCTCTCGACCTTGGGGATTACGCTCGAACTCTCTCTCTCTCTCTCAGTTTTTTTTCTCTAGCTCCCTCTCCCTCTCTCTCTCGGGATTGTTCGCTCAACCCGACCGACCTCCTTCAAGGCTGCAAGGTAAGTTTCCCTCTTCCTCTTCTCCTTCCTCCCCTTCTTCTTTCTCCCTAGTCTTCTTCCTCTTCTTCTTTTCTTCTTCTCTCCCTTTCTTCGTTTCTTCTTATTCTCTATAAAAAAAAAAATCTGAGAATAAAACTGCTTTGAGTTGTTCCTTTGTTCTTATGTCTATGTCTCCTCGATGATATGATTACCATGTGGATTTTGAGCATACTTTGGTGAGTTGTTTAGAGAATTTTAGATGAGATTTAGGTGTGAACCACTGCTCTTATCATAACTTGTTTTATATAACTTTGTAAACTTTGCACCTCTAGTGTTTGATGAATTGCTCCCAAAGAAAGTCATGGGTATTTGTTAGCATTATGGATTTATTTGGTGAAATTATTCATGTTTGATCTTCTTCAATGTATTGTTTAGAGTCTAAAATAATAAATAAAATCTGAAATGATTAGGGTCATTTGATGAGATATGCATAGAGTTATAGGCCCCTTTCATGAATGTCTCTTCTTTCAACTCGTTGCTTGTTAACGAATGTCTTATGTTTCAAATATATGATGGTTGAAATGGTTTCGATCCTTGTTACAATTAGAGGATGCCTTCACTATTATTTCTTGTTGTCTAATTTTGCTACGTTTACTTGGCCATCAAGTGATGTCTTAATCCTCTTGTGAGATGTTAATGGTTGTTGTTATCCATGGATAGTTTCATAAGAAATAGATGAAACTTTTATGTTAACTCATGTTATTTAAAAGTAAGTTCTTTGCATATAGAATGCATTTGTTTATGATCTAAATCGCATGATAGTAGAAGTTTATATAGATGTCTTATTTTACTTATGTTGACATGAGTTATCGATAGCTTTAGATTGGTTTTTCTCTAAAGGGTCTTTATACATTGTTAGTTATGTTATTAGAATACTTCCTTTAAGCATGAGAAGAACAAATTATATAAACTCCTTTCTTATCATTGCTTTTTCTTTAATAGAATATGTTGAGTTCTAACATTAAATACACGTGTGGTCTCATGTTGGAGAAATTTTATATTTTGCTTTATATTGAGAAATTGTATGATTTGTTTTACATTAAGGATGCTTTGGGAAGGTTTTAGGAAATACTTGGTATTAAATGATTTTATGGATGTCTTTATGGGTAAAGGTTTTGCTAATTGTTTTACATCGAGATGCTTTATCGAAAGTTTTTTTTTTTATGAATGTTTTGTGATGAGGGGTTTTTTATAAAACCTTCTTGTTGTAAAGCTTTGTGGTTTTATACCCCACTCCAAATGAAGGGTGAGACACTTGATTGTAGGTTATTTTTTGGTAGAATTTTGTGTCAAGATAGGGGATTTTGGTAAAGTTTGTTTTTTTTTGTCAAAACAAAATGAAAAGAAAAAAAGTGATTTTTGGGTAGATGGCTTTTGAGAATTTTTGTGTAGTAGTCCATTTAGGAGTTCTTGTGAACTATTTTGAAATCTATAATTTGATGGATGGATTTATTTAGTAGGGTCATTTTAGTGTCTTTTGGGTAGTGAGTAGGACTTTTTCATTTGGGTTAGATTCTCTTAGTAATTCTTTCAAAAAAAGAGTTTTTGGAGATTTAAAACTTTAGGTAGCTTTGTGTTGGAGGGTAGGTAGTGTCCTTTGGAGCAAGGTACTCTCTATTCAAGCTAGTTTTCTTTAGTGTTGGCTTCTAAAGAAAATTATGGAATGTTAGATGAATATAAAGCAAAGGGAGTCTAGATTTTGAATTGAGTTTTGGAGGTTGATCTCCCTTAGTTGTTGTAGGGTTTGATTTAGAGTGTTATGGGTAGATATGTCAAACGTATCAAGTGCCTCGTTTGGAGTGGGAATAGCAAAGGGCATTGTTAATGTTGCTTTAGGATACACTTGACTTTGACGAAGTGTATCCTATAACAACAATGCCTACACCCCTTTTTGTATTCGATTTTTCGTTGTTTTCTCCGCCGTTTCTTCTATGTCGTTTTGGTGCCATGCGCTTGCAAAATGAGGACTCAAAATACAAGTAGCCCAACAACTAATAAAAAGATACGTTCTTCTTCTTTTCTTGCACTTCCATTCTTTCATATTATTAACTGTTTATAGAACTGCTCTAATACCTATCTTTCTTTTGTGTTGCGAGGTACCTTTTGGAAAGCAATGGACAAGGAGCACTTAGAACTGGAGCTAAGACAACCGGACCTAAGCATCAGTCGTCCCTACCCATCTGGTAGGGGCGCTACGGGCGGAACCACCGGGTCGTAGCCCCCGGTGCTGTAAGTTTACTAAAACTTAGAAAACCTTTAGGGGCCCAGATGATTGTACGCTTCCTTCCCTTAGGGCCTTAGAAATTTCAATTATATTTAGGATTGCTTTTCTTTTTCTTATTTAGATCCCTAAAACCCTTTGACATCCGTATAGAAGTCTTAGGAATTAGAAGAACAACACCACTTTTAGTCCTACAAACACTAGTGACATCTAAGGACAAAAATTAAGGACTGAGTCTTAGAAAACATAGACTTAGGATGCATGTTCCTTATAGGATAGAGACTTTAAAACAACAACTTAGTGACACGTTTTTCCCTAGATTTAGATTTTTTTTTCTTAATTCACTAATAATCAACTAACTAATTCTAATCTAATTCTTAAAATCTATTAAAACACTTAATTCTTGATTAAATTATTATTAACATTCTATAATCGTTAAACTTCAAAATCTAAAATGCAAATTTAAATCAATTCTAACAAATCTAATAATTAACTTTTAACCCACCTAAAATCTAAAAGAGGTAGATTTAATTAGGGAATCAAATTCTAATTTAAAATTCATTAGGGTAATACACTTCTAAATATCAAACCTTAGAATAAACTCTAAAATCAACCAACAAATTTGATTAATAAAATATTTAACTTACCTTTTTTTTCTTTTCATAACCAATTACAATAATTCAACAAAGTTAATTATTACTGGGTAACCCAGGCCTACGAGGCTATTAAGTTAGCCCCAAGGAGGGTGAAATAAACCTCACGGCCTTGGTGTGAAACAAAGGTGATAATTAATTAAACATTAAAAATAAAAGATACATAAAATCAACCCTAAAACACTAGGACTTGGATTTTAACTAAAATTTCCTTTGCCCTTTTTTTTTAACAAATAAAATACAAACAACTTTAACTAAACTATCCCATATAGGACCTACCAAAACTACACAGCTGACACACACACATAGATGAGTTTGCTAGGACACGACTATTAGCTTTAGGTTAGGCTGTTGTGCTGCTTTACTTTTCTGTACTTTGTTGTGACGCTCTGCATGTGACCCGTGTGCTGTTTGTTTTTGCTACATGTTGTAGCCTTTATGTGATGTTATTTCTGTACTGTTTTCTAGCTTTCTTTTCTGTACTGTGGTTGTGGCGTTAGAATACCCATAGGTTAGGCACGCCCTTTTATACTAATGCTGTCTTCATGCAGGTGACCGTGCTTATACAACGCTAAAAAGGGGGCTAAAATTAATAATAAATGTATAACTGCTTTAGGTACCTACTTTAGCTGCTTAGCCCCCAATAATCAAAGCACGGCCAAGTGTGATTTATTTTTCAGCATTTTCATATATATATAACTGCTTGGATGAGTTTTTATTATAAACTGCTTAGGATAACCCCTGCAGGAGAGTCTAGATTTTCATTTTTATAATGTAATGTATTTGATAGTAATCATTGTGAAGATCTTAAAATATGGCATTTTTAAGGAGATAGTAATCCAAAGGGAAAAGTAAACCTCTACAGAGGGTTTCCTTTTTCATTTGGATATCCTTTTGGAGCATTCACTACGAGGAGTCCAAAGGGAAAAGTAAACCCTTACAGGGGGTTTCCTTTTTCATTTGGGCATCCTCTTAGAGGACGTACTACGAGGAGCCCGAAGAGTTGAAGATGATCCAAAGACGAATCAAGAGAGTGAAGAAGAAGACTGAAGAGATATAAAAATGCCTTATTTTAAGATTTGCGTCGCTTCCGGGTTGTTGTCGGTGGAGCCCATCCACCTTTACTTACTGTACTTTGTGATGTAATATTGTATGACACTTGCCATGGACATTCTTTTTCGTGTGATTTGTTTCTGTGTTGTGATTTACTTACTTTTGTTTGCGCAGTAGAACCGGCATGTTTTTTTTTATAGGTTTCTTTCTTGCATGTGCTTGTGTCTGACCGCTAGGCTCTTTAGGGATAAAATTTTTATACTCGTAATTATTAAATAAAAATTTTAAGATTAACTCACATAGAAACTTAACGATTTTAGGGAATAGCCGGAATCGTCCGGGGGCGTATGCACGCATTCTCTCTTCTATTAGACAAGCTTTCCCGCCTGCGGGTAGAGTCCGGATAATCTGGCCTATGAGGATGAAGTGCCGGACCTGGGGAAGTTTAGTCATTCAAAAATTATTTTATAAAGCCTTTTTAAAATTCATACTTATCTGATTTGGAGACTTTAACCAGCATAAATTGCATTAGTAACTAATTAAAATTAAGATTTAATTGCATTAATTTTAGGAGCATTATATCACTCATAAGTATGGGATCAATTAGGGAATTCCTTTAGTGGTCGATCCCAAATTTCAGCGTCTAAACTATCATCCCATCTTTTATACAGACTGGACAGCATGGATTTTTATACGATTAGGTGGTTTTAGCTGGCTTCCTTTGTCAGACAAGGAGTAAGCCCAGATTGCATTAGCTAGATCGTGGATGCTAGTGTTGTGTGTACAACACTACATCTCTTATAGATTTAGGATCTAAAGGTGAGGGGTACGAGTATACCCCTATACACCTTATTGGTGGGTTAGTTCTCTACTTTTCCAGAGGCTATAAATCCTACCCATCCGTGTCACACAGATGACGCCACTTCCTTCTTTCTCTCGTGCTTGCTTGAGGTGCTTTGCCTCTCTTCTTTTTTTTTTCTCTAGTTTCCACTTCTCTTAGCCGGCCGGATGTTGACTGAACCTTGCATGACTGATCGAGCCAAGTTGGGACATTCCCCTTTGATTAGGAAAACCTAGAAATCCCTTGCACTAAACCCACTTTAGAGGAGATAATCTAACGTCCTTAATCGAGAGTCTTCTTAGATCGAGGTCTAAGATGTAATTAACTACGGGGGCTTGCGCCTGTAGGAAACCGATCCCCACAATCAAATAAACCCTACTCGATGCTGACGTATCAAATAGGGGAAATCTCGTGAACTTTTGGGTTATAGATATTATTATCTATCGAGGTTGGTAGGTGAAAGCCGCTATCCTCCATGGCTAATCGTATCTATAACTCCATCTGCTCTTCCATCGGCCTGCTTGTGTCGATTGTAAAGGTCTACGACCATTTTGTCCTACGGGATAGTATGATCGTACCCTTTGCATTCAAACCACACGAGCGGAAACCTTTCGGAGACCCACAGATTTCTGGCGACCACGGTGGGACTAGTTTCTCTCTTCATCTTCGGATGTTAAATTATCTTCTCTTGTGTGCACTCCGGGTTTAGTGTTCCTTAGTTAGGTTCTTCCTCTTCTAGCCTTTACAGGCTATTTCCGTCCCTTTCTTTCTCGTTCCTTGCGGTGCTTTTATTTACACTAATTGTTACAGTTTGTGTTGCAAGACAGTACAAATGGCGTATTCTAGTCCTTCGGTTACTTTCTGTTTTGGCTCTGACTCGCGGGTGACACTCCCTGAGTCCCTGTTGACGAGCCCACCGGCGGGGGGGGATCACCTTTGGATCCTTCACCGATTTGGCATACGTCACTCTTGGCGGGCCGACCCCCTCCGAGGCTGCTGCATTCTCTCCCCCTCAAAGGAGAGGATGCGCAGCTATGAGACCTTTTGGACGACCCGTTGCTCGGCAGCCAGCCCGGGCACCCGTTCGTCCAGTTGCTGTTCGTGCGCAGCCAGTGCGCCCGGTGGTTAGGCAGCCAGTGCCTAGGCCACGTCCTGTTCACCCTGTTCGTCCAGCAGTCAGGCGGCCAGTGCCTGCTGCTCCAATTGTTCGTGTGGCTCCGGCCCCTCAGCGCCGGCAGTCAGTCGTACCTTTACCTGCTGCCCCGGTAGAGGCCCCTCGTACTCGAGTTTCCCCTCCTCCTTCCTCTTCGAGGAAGAGGGTGGCTCAGGCCGAGCTTCCTTCACCTCCTACCCGTCGGGTTTCTGTGTTCACCCGGCTCTCTCACCCCGAGATTGCCGAGGAGACCCCGACACCCCCTTAGTTAGTAGTCTCTGTTCCTCCAGTACCGTCTGTGGGTAATGATGTAGCGTCTTCTTCCACCTCCGATCTTGGGAGAAGGGCTAGGAGAAATAGGAACAGGAGATTACGCTTGGCAGCGTCTGATGCAGTAGTCCAGCGGATGGCGGATTCTTTGGCTCAGCAGGAGCCAATTCAGCAGAGGATGGTTCCCTTACAGCGGGAGCCACGTAGACGAGTAGTTACCCCAGTTCCTGATGTTGTAGTCGCCCCTGAGATCGACGCAGTTCAGGGAGGACGTTTTTCCCCTCTAGTGCATAGTGGTGATGAGGAGGACGCTGCCCATATTGCAGCAGCCCCTCCTGTCCCCACTACTCTTCCTCGCGCTCAAGTCCCCAGGGATACTGTCACTCAGACCCTCACTCAGAGGATCCGAAGCATTATCCGTTCAGCGCGCGGTAGAGGTCGTGTTAGTGAGGAGAGGTTACTCCATCAGATCTCTCAGGTGCATTCTCAGTTACAGCGGCAGTCAGTTAGGCAGAGTTACCGGTGGCAGAGAGGACAGCCACCACGACAGCAGACTAGAGTTGTTCCCGCTGATAGATCTCAGGCAGGTGCCCCTGCTGTTGGACGATGCCCTCGCCGTCATGGGCGTCGCCCACAGTTAGAGCCTGTCCGACCCCAGCTTGGTTCAGTTGTCGTTGCCCCCTCCACTCAGTTAGATGTTCCTATCGGGTCCCGTCGTAGTAGATGGGTTTGGAGACGTCGGCAGGTAGATGAGCCTGTCGAGACGGAGCAGACAGTGGGCACGATTAGACGAGTTGACACAGTTCCTTCAGTGCCGGCAGTAATTCAGATGGATGTTGATGCAGTAGATGTTGATAGTAGTGCCCCGGCTCGAGTGGAGCCAGTTGCTTCTCCTAGTCCCCTTAGGATTTCTTTTCCTATGGGTCCGTACATAAATGCCCTTTGTCAGACCCTCTCCGATGATGACTTGCTTATAGAGGAGTCAGACGAAGACATCCCTGTTCACCGTGTTTGTGTTGTCACGAGATGAGGCACGTCAGATGAGCAGCATGAGCAGTACGATGATTTGGAGGAGCAAGGGGAGGCTGATGTACCTTCCATCTCAGCATAAGGTGGACCTCCCCGTTCAGTAGACACGGATGTCACGGTTTTGCAGTTACAGACTCAGATGGCGGAGATGGCCAGAGCCATGGCGGCGATGACCGCCCAGTTGACGGCATTGGGGGCTACACCCCATGTCATGGATGTAGTTACTCCTACTACATCCAGAGACGAGCCAGTAGCACCATAGTCGCCAGCCCCAAAGCCTGTTAGAGTTGATAGAGTTCAGAGGATAGTTCTGATGTCTCCACCAGCAGTACAGTTGAGTGCACCAGTTCAGAGTCAGTCGGTTCAGCTGTCACCCGTTCAGATTCAGGACATGATTGCACAGAGGGTTGACCAGGCTATAGCTTCTAGAAAGTCTGGAGATTCTGTTAGTAGAGGTCGCCCCTACCCGGTAGAGTACGAGCGGGAGCCTTACCCCGCTGGTTTTGTTTCTCCCCGATTTTGAGTTTTTGATGGGTTTGGAAACCCAAAACAACATGTGGCTCAATATAAGGGCATATGTTATAACATTGGAGGAAACGATGCATTGATGCTTAGACTGTTTGTTAGTAGCTTAGGAGGAGTGGCATTTGAGTGGTATGCCGATCTCCCTAATGATTCAGTTCGCACTTTTGCTGAGATGGAACAGTTGTTTGTGCAAAGGTTCATTAGTACAGAGCATAGAGTGACTGTTGGTGAGTTGGTAGTGACCAGGCAGCGCCCCCACGAGTCTCTACTTAACTATATAGTTAGGTGGAGAAACCTTAATCTTCAGTGTGAACCTCAACTGCAAGAGCAACATGCAATTGAGATTCTGTTGAAGAACATAGATGGTCCTATCGCTCCGTACCTGAAGGGTTTCAGCATTCGAACCTTTCAGAAGTTGTTAACCAAAGTCACTAGCCTGCAGGACAGCATACCCAGTGCAGTCCCTCCTAAGGCTGAGAGTCAACCCATCCGTAGACCTCAGCATTTGGAGTTTTCTGGGGCACCACCTCCTAAGAAGGGGGAGATGCATAGTACTTCTGATGCTCATGATAAGGGCAAGAGGCCCATGGTTAGTTCAGCACCACAGCGTCCACCACCACCACGACCTCAGTTTCAGCCCCGACCTCCGTTACCACCACCAGTACAGCCACCTGTTCAGTTTCAGCCACGACCACAGGATCAGCAGCTTAGACCCTCCTATAGGACTCCAGAGAGTCAGCAGTTCCTACAGGAGAAGCTTAGAAAGGAATATCCCTTTAAAAGGGAGAGTATAAAAAAGATTTTTAAATTTCTTGTTAAAAAAGACATTTTGAGATTTCCATTTAATAAGAAACCAGGAGAAGAGGGGCAAACAAATCATCCACTTTATTTTCCTTTTCATCGACATATTGGACATGTTCTTGAGGATTGTTATGTGTTCAAAGATAAAGTGGAGAGTCTTATGACAAATGGTGAGATCCACTTACAGGATAGTGACTTGGTAAATCCTCAAGGCAAGGTTGCTTAAGTTGTTCAGATGATTACCAGCTCCAGTCAATGTGACAGTCAGTGTGGTGTTCAGAGTAGTGATAGTAGAGCACCTCTTAGTTCTGGGGGAGAGTGGCAGCTTTCACTTTCTCGCAAGACAAGGGGTATGATTCGATGTGCAGTTCAGAGTTCAGAGGCAGTTGAGAGGAGGCCCCCACAGGCCAAGTCGACAGTTGCCAGCCCAGTTCCTTTACCAGTTTCTTTTTCTTCTTCTGTTGTAGTGCCTACTGAGCACATTTCTTCTACTTCTACTTGTACTAGAAAGATGTATGAAAGAGAGAAATTTATTGTAACTTCTGAGGGGAAGACAGGATCTCTTCCAGCACTTACGCTGAAGAATTTTGTTCTCCCTTCAACTGATGATGAATTAATGGAAAAAATGATTCTGGCTACTTTTGGTGTCTTGCTCCTTTTAGTTCTACTTCTTCTAGCACTCGTTGTTCTCATATTTTATTTATTTCTGAAAATGATGATGGTCTTGCTTATGGAGAAGAGTTTGAGTGTGAGGAAGAGCCTGTGTTTGCTATTCCTGAAGGAGGTTGTTACATGGATTCGGGAGATGAATCCGAGAACACTCCTCAATCACCTTTTGTTGAACCAACACAAGCCATGTCACCTGAACCAAGTGAGTCCTCTATTGAATCTGATTCAATACGAGAGATACAGTTGCGTTCAGGTAAGGTCCTACCATCTAAAATGGATAAAATGGATAAGAATAATAAAGAAAAAGATAGAAACATCATTACCCAACAGGGTGATCCTATCCCTCCTCCTCAAGCACCTGCTAAGGAGAAGGGAAAAGGCCCTCAGTTGAATGTTGATTACAATGTGTTGGCTCATTTGAGAAAGATTCCTTCCCTTCTTAGTGTTTACGATGCACTTATGATGTCTTCCGACTTGAGAGAGACTTTAGTGAAAGCTTTGCTTGAACCAGAGTCTTATCAAGCCTTCTTTGCCACTGAGTCAGTTAAGGATGCATGTTATTTGAGAGAGATGCCATGCATTACCTTTTCAGACCAGGATCTCCTTTTAGGAACTTCCGATCACAACCGTCCCTTATACGTCACCACTGAAGTAAATGGTTATGAGTTGAACAGGGTCCTCATTGACCAAGGAGCTTCAGTTAATATCCTCAATCATGCCACCCTAGAAAGCCTCTCCCTTGGACATTTGAAACTAACTTCAGATAAGATTATGCTGAAGGGTTTTAATGATCAAGGTCAGCGGGCTCTAGGTTCCATCACTTTGCCTTTGCGTTTTGGAGATCTTTTGACTGAGGCGAAGTTTCATGTTATTGAGGCAGATACCTCATACAAGGCTCTCTTAGGAAGGCCTTGGATACATGAATATGGAATGATGCCCTCTACACTGCACCAGTGCATGAAGTATATGAGGAATGACGTAGAGTTTTCCATCCTTGGAGATATTCAACCTTTTGCCGTGCACGAAGTCTCCATTTATGATGATGCCGAGCATTACATACCTCGAAAAGCTCGTAGACCTCCCCCTGCCCAGTCACCAGTGATACCCACTAGTATTGTACAGGGTCCTATGCAGCCACTTGCACAGGGTCCTATACAACCAATAGCACAGGGTCCATCACAGGTTGGAATTGAGGCAGATGTTTCCACTGCAGACATAGATGAATCTTTACGGTTTGTACTCAGGCACGATGTTCCCCCTGGTAGAGGTAGAGGATTGCGGGGTAGAGGTCGAGATAGAGAGTCAGTTCGCCCTCCGAGGAATTTTGATACTCGAATCCCTCCTCCTTCTCACTTGTACACTTCCTCTTTGACTGTTTAGTCTGACTCTGATGATGAGATGATTGATATTCCTCGTCATTCAGTCCCTTTACCTGCCTTTAGTGTCGATCATAATTCCTATCCCACGTTCCATAGGAGTTTGATACCTCAAGGTGGTTTGATTGTTGATAGTGATTCAGACGACGATGGAGATGTCGGACGTCAGACTACTAGCCAACAATCTCTTTCTCGCCAGATGTACGGGATGAGAATTGAGGAATCTCCTCCTCAACCTTCCCCTACACCTTCTGGCAGTGTTCGTGGTGCACTACCTTTAGATAGACGCTCTGTTCAAGAGTTGCACACTCTCTATGTGCCACCACAGTCTGCTTGGCATGCATCGTTATTCCATAGTGTAGGTGTCCCACAGAATACTGACATACAGGGTCCTGTGGAATCCACTGTGGATGATGAGATCATGCCAGTTCCCCGGTACTTTTCCCCTGCTGTTGATAACTTTGTTGAGCGAGGCATTGTCCCTTCGACTTGGTCAGGTAGACAGGCCCAACAGCAGGCCCGTATTTGGCGAACTGATTTTCCTCGAACTGGGTAGGGTATAGGCTATTCTCAAGAGAATCAGTCCCCTTCCGCCAACATTCGGGTTGTCTCTCATTCTTATCCGGTCGTTTCCGTCGCCGATGATGAAGACCCGGAGGAGAATGAGGACAGGGTCCTTGAAGCTCCACGTGAATTCGAAGATGGTGTCAGTTCTGCCATGGATGAGTTGTGTGAGATTAATTTGGGCACCGAATCGGATCCTCGGCCTATCTTTCATAGTGCTTTGTTATTCGAGTCAGAGGCTCAAGAGTATGTGGCACTCATTTCTGAGTTTAAAGATTGCTTTGCCTGGAACTATACAGAGATGCCCGGTCTAGATCCAGAAGTAGCAGTCCACAAGTTAGCTATTAGTCCTGATGCAGTCCCTGTTAAGCAGTCACCTCGTCGGATGAGGTTAGAGATTGAACAACAGGTGATAGCCGAGACTAAGAAGCTTATAGAAGCTGGTTTTGTTCGTGAAGAGAAGTATCCCACTTGGCTTGCCAATGTCATTCCGGTCCGGAAGAAGAATGGTCAGATCCGTGTCTGTATAGACTTCAGTGATTTGAATAAGGCATGTCCTAAGGATGATTTTCCTCTTCCTATCCCCGAACTCATGGTTGATATTGCCTCATCCCATAGCATTTTCTCCTTCATGGATGGTTCATCTGGTTACAATCAAATTAAGATGGCACCTGAAGATGAGAAATTCACTGCTTTCCGCACCCCTATAGGTGTGTTTTGTTACAAGGTGATGCCCTTTGGCCTCAAGAATGCCGGGGCCACTTATCAGCGTGCAATGACAGTTATTTTTGATGAGTTGATTCATGAGCAAGTTGAATGTTATGTGGATGATTTAGTGGTCAAAAGCAAGGTCCGTAGTGATCACCTCCGAGACCTACGAATCATTTTTGAGCGCTTAAGAAAGCATGATTTGAAGATGAATCCCTTAAAGTGTGCATTCGGTGTCACTGCGGGGAAGTTTCTTGGTTTCATTGTTCGCTACCGTGGCATTGAAATTGATCCCTCCATGATCAAAGCCATAATGGACTTGAAACCTCCTAAGAGTTTTACCCAGTTGAGGTCTTTTCAGGGTAAACTCGCTTTCTTGCGGAGATTTATCTCCAATCTTGCCGGTAGATGTCATCCCTTTGCTGCTTTAGCGAAGAATGATGCCCGCTTCCATTGGGATAAGAGTTGTCAGGAGGCATTTGAGAGCATAAAGCGCTACCTGATGGGTCCCCCAGTTTTAGCTGCACCCATCCCTGGTAGGCCGTTAATTCTTTACACTACTGTCTTGGATGAGTCACTTGGTGCACTTTTAGCTCAAGAAAATGAGGAAGGCAAAGAGAACGCCTTGTACTACCTTAGCAGACGATTGATTCCTGCAGAGCTTAAATACCCGGCAATGGAAAAGCAGTGTTTAGCTTTGATCTTTGTTGTGCAGAAGCTTAGACACTACATGCTCTCACACAAGATCAGTTTGATTTCACGAGTTAACCCTTTGCATACCTGATGACCCGTCCAACTTTGTCAGGTCGTCTAGCACGTTGGTCCATGATTTTACTACAGTTTGACATTACCTTTGTCCCTCAGCGAGCCGTCAAAGGACAGGCTCTAGCTGATTTTCTTGCTTCTCACCCGATCCCTTCGGATTCCCCACTTAATGATGATTTGCTCGATGAATTAGTCATGAGTGTGGAAGAGCAGGAGTCCCCTACTTGGGAGTTTTACTTTGATGGAGCCTCCTCCATCAAATCACTACGTCCTTATGAAACTCTTGTTGTTAGGGTAGGTTTGGGGCTTGTTTTTGTGTCTCCTGAAGGCCATACCCTTCGTTACTCCTACAGTCTTTCAGAGCCTCGTACTAATAATGAAGCTGAGTACGAAGCCTTGATTGTAGGACTTGAGTTGGCCATTCAGATGAGCATTGTGCGGGTGAAGATTTTTGGGGATTCCCAACTAATTATTAATCAAGTTGCTGGAATTTTCAAAGTTCTTAAACCCGAGCTCTTGCCTTACCACGATAGGGCAATGGAGCTCTTGTGTTTGATCCCTGAAGTAACTTTAGTTAGAGTCCCTCGATTTGAGAATGGTAGAGCGGATGCACTAGCGAAACTTGCTAAGGAGTTGGCCGACCCTACTGGAAATCCGGTGTCGATTGTAGTCCAGTACCGACAGGCCTTGTGTCCCGCGGACTTGTCTTCTCCCGGTCAGACCCTCACAGTGTGCGCTGTTGAGGAAGAGTCAGATTGGAGAGTCCCTTTTGTGGAGTACTTGAAGCGTGGTAAGCTTCCGGATGACCGCTCTCTTGCCGCTCAAATTAGGAAGAGAGCTTTGTCCTTTTCGTATGTGAATGAAACCCTGTACTGACGCTCTTTTGACCAGATATGGTTGCGTTGCCTCAACAACGAGGAGGCTCGTAAGGTCATGGGCGAAGTACACGAGGGACTTTGTGGTGCTCATCAGTCCGGACCTAAGATGAAGGTCAGAATTAAACGCCTTGGTTATTATTGACCGACGATGATCCGTGATTGTATGGAGCACGCTAGGAAGTGCCACCAATGCCAGATTCATAATACTGTTATTCACCAACCTCCCAATCCGCTGCACCCCACTGTGTCTTCTTGGCCTTTTGAGAGTTGGAGCACGGATGTAGTGGGTCCTATTGACCCTCCTTCCTCTAAGGGTCATAGGTTCATCCTGGCTGCTACTGATTACTTCTCTAAGTGGGCAGAAGCTATTCCGCTTAAGGAAGTCAAATCAGAAGATGTGATGCGCTTCTTCCGCGATCATGTTGTCTACCGTTTTGGTGTTCCGCGCCGTATAATTTCGGATAACGGCCCGTCTTTTAGAAGCACCAAGATTGCTAGATTTGCCCGCCGCCATAACATAAATTGGCGGTATTCCTCGATTTACTATCCTAGGGCTAATGGTTTGGCTGAAGCATTCAATAAGACCTTAGTCCAATTGATAAGAAAAATACTTGTGGCAAATAAAAGAGAATGGCACGACAAATTGCCTGAAGCGTTATGGGCCTATAGGACTACATACCGTACTCCTACTCAGTGTACACCATATGCTTTAGCTTTTGGGGTTGAAGCTGTCCTCCCACTAGAGGTTGAGCTCCCTTCGTTACGTGTAGCAGTTAGCCACAATTTATCCCACGAGGATAATGCCCGACTACGGTTGGAAGAACTTGATGGTTTAGAAGAGCTCCGTTTGCAAGCTCATCAGAACCTTAAGTTGTATCAGGCCCGTATGGCCTGGGCTCATGATCGCCTCGTCCGACCCCGTGCTTTTCAGGTCGGTGAGTTAGTCCTGGTCTTGCATAGGCCTATCATCTCGCGCCGTCGTCGAGGTGGTAAGTTTGAGCCCATTTGGGAAGGCCCATTTGTTGTAGAGCAAGTATACGAAGGTGGATCTTATTTGCTAGTTGATGCAAATGGTGTTCATCCCATGCCTGTCATTAATGGACAGTACTTAAGAAAGTACTACGCTTGAGTTTGCACATCGCAAGGGGCATCCCCCGCCACTTGTAAATATTCCTCTGTATAGATATGACTCTAAAGGATTTCTTGTACTTTTCGGCAGTCCGTGGCCACGACGATTTGTCATCTACCACGTGATGTTCGTCATGCAGAGTACAAGATCATCCTCAGGAGTCGTGTATAAATACGCCGTAGGGATGTTTGTGCTTACTTTTACATTCATCAATCACTTTGGTATTGTTGCATAAGATCTTCTTCTCAGTCCCCTTCGAGGGTTGACTTTCCCCAGTTTCACTTGTTATCTTCAAGTGTGGTCTGGGATATCAAAACTACTAACTCGAATCCTTTATGGAATGTGATACTGGGTCCATCATTGATCCATATTTGTCAAATGTGACGATGTTGATCCATTGTCACTTTGTGAATTTCTCTACAAATTCTTGTTATTGTAATATTTCTCTCCACAGTTTTATTCATGTGGCGAGTATGGCTTGGGTTACCAAAACCAACAATTTTCCCCTCTTTATGTTCCAGTATGCTTGATCTATAACTGTGAACATAATAATAAAAAAAATAATAATAAAAATAATAATAATAAAAAATGAATAAAAAATATATAATAAAAAGAGAGGGAAGCTCTTAGTTGAGAAAGAATCGGTAGCCCTTGTCACAGGTGGAACCCGGTTCTACACTCCAAGAGCTCTAAGTCCCTCCAAATTTCTTTCTTCTTCCCTCCTTGAAGCATGTTTGGTGATTGTTTAGGGGATGACTGGGTCCATTTCTTCCATTATGATCACTAATTAATTGGACGTTGTTCTCCTTTACTCGTGATGTGGTACATCTTGTTCTAGATGTTAACATCACTTCTGAGCGGATTTTGATCTTCTAGTAGAAAGTCAATCCACTGCTTCTTTTAGTGACATAATTTTTCATGGAGATTTTTGTCCTTAGCTGCAAGAGCAATCTTTTGGGATACATAAATATTCCTTGCACTTCTCACGGGGTCCCATCAGTTAGCATGGGTATTACCACTGTGATTTCTTCTAGTGATCATTGATCCTTAATATGATTGTGGTTCTTAGTGGCAAGTGTGTCCCCTTGTCACTTCTATGATATTATTCTTTCTACTCGATTACTTGTATGTTCCTCCTTTTAGAGAGATATATATCAATCGATTACTTCATGTTGCATGATTTCAATTAACCTAAGAAAATTTCACTTGTATTTTAAGTATTCATGGCCACGACGATTTGTCCTCTACCATGTGGTAACTAAGATATAAGATTGAGATTTCTTAGATGATGAATTACTTACCTCTCTGTTTTTCTCACAGCACCACGCACATGTGCGTTGGAGGGTTGTTGAGTGTTCTCTTTTTCCTACCGACAGACCTACGGTCGGGTAGGAATTTCGCTGTTTCGGGGCCTATGGCCGAGCGAGGTTGTTCCTCTTCCCTTCACCGACAGACCTATGGTCGGGTGATTGTCGAGCTTCCCTTTGTTCTACCGACAGACCTATGGCCGGGTAGAGACTTTCTTGTCGGGCCTATGGCCGAGCAAAGGTGGATCTTTCCTCTTCATCTTATCGATAGACCTATGGCCGGATAGATGTTGAGCTTCCCGTTTTGTCCCATCGACAGACCTATGGTCGGGTGGACATTGGGCTTTTGGTTGGTTACCCGACAGAGTCCCTGGGGGGTACACTTCACCACCTCTTCATTCCCCCTGTTTCCTTTTACCTGTTAGGGGGTTGTTGAGTTTTCTCTTTATCCTACCGACAGACCTATGGGCGGGTAGGGACCTCGCTGTTTCGAGGCCTATGGCCGAGCGAGGGTGCTCTATCTTTCCTCTTCACTTCACCGCCAGACTTATGGTATGATGATTGTTGAGTTTTTGCTTTATCCTACCAACAGACCTATGGTCGGGTAGGAACCTCGCTGTTTCAGGGTCTATGGCCGAGCGAGTGTACTTCTTCTTTTCTTCACTGACAGACCTATGGTCGGGTGACTGCTCTCCTACCGACAGACCTATAGTCGGGTAGGAACCTCGCTGTTTCGGGGCCTATGGCCGAGCGAGTGTACTTCTTCTTCTCTTCACCGACAGACTTATGGTCGGGTGACTGTTCTTCTACCGACAGACCTATGGTCGGGTAGAAACCTCGCTGTTTCGGGGCCTATGGCCGAGCGAGAATGCTTCTTTTCTTTTTCACCGGCAGACCTATGGTCGGGTGACTGTTCTTCTACTGACAGACCTATGGTTGGGTAGGAACCTTGCTGTTTCGGGGCCTATGGCCGAGCAAGGGTGCTCTCTCTTTTTCACCGGCAGACCTATGGTCGGGTGACTGTTCTTCTACTGGCAGACCTATGGTCGGGTAGGAACCTTGCTGTTTCGGGGCCTATGGCCGAGCAAGGATGTTTCTTCTCTTTTTTCGCTGACAGACCTATGGTCGGGTGACTGTCCTCTTACCGACAGACCTATGGTCGGGTAGGGACCTTGCTGTTTCGTGGCCTATGGCCGGGCGAGGATGCTTCCTTTTCCCTTCACTGACAGACCTATGGTCGGGTGATTGTTTTTCTACCGGCAGACCTATGGTCGGGTATGAACCTCGCTGTTTCGGGACCTATGGCCGAGCGAGTGTACTTCTTCTTTTATTCACTGACGGACCTATGGTCGGGTGACTGTGCTTCTACCGACAGACCTATGGTCGGGTAGAGACCTTGCTGTTTCAGGGCCTATGGCCGAGCAAGGGTGTTCCTTTTCACCGGCAGACCTATGGTCGGGTGACTGTTCTCTTACCGCCAGACCTATGGTCGGGTAAGAACCTTGTTGTTTCGAGGCCTATGGCCGAGCGAGGGCGTTTTTCCTTTCTTTTTCACCGGCAGACCTATGGTCGGGTGACTGCTCTTCTACCGACAGACCTATGGTCGGGTAGGGACTTCGCTGTTTCGGAGCCTATGGCCGAGCGAAGGTGCTTTCTTTGTCTCTTTCGTATCACCGCCAGATTGATGGTCAGGTGATCGTTGATCTTCTTTTCTCTCACCCCCTGACTTTTATTCAGATTGATTATTGACCCTCTCTTTCTTCATTACTTTGATATCCATTAATTAGTTTTAGAATTGATTGCATCTCCCCTTAGTGAATCATGTTGTTTGACCATAGGGTTGTATCTTCCTAGAGTTAGGAGAGGTCAACGCCAACATATACGGTTCACCAGTTGTTCTCCGCATATGTTGGGGGTCCGTTTGTTGACCTCGATTTTTGTCTGTGAGCCATTTTGACTCCTTTGCCCGCGGTGCACTTTGGGTGCGCTTTCTGTGCGCTTTACCTGCGCTTTCCATGTGCTTTTCCCTCGCGTGAGCCATTTTGACTCCTTTGCCCGCGGTGCGCTTTGGGTGCGCTTTCCGTGCGCTTTACCTGCGCTTTCCATGCGCTTTGCCTGCACTTTATCTACGCTTTCGACGCGCTCGACTTAAGATTTTGCTGGACCCCGAACAGCTCTGCTGTTGGCCGCGACGAGTTCAATTTGACCTTAATCAATTTCAATTTGGGTTTAATTTTATTTAATCAAGTTGATCGAACTTAGCCCGATTCTAATCGGACCAATTTGAATCAAATTCACATTCAAATCTAATTCATGACAGCCTAAATTAGTTTTAAATAGATTTCGAATCGCTTTTAATAAAATTTGAATACGATTGCAAAATTAGGAAATTATTCCGACGGCTGTGATCAAACAAATCTTTGTTTCGTCCGAAATACCGCGTCTCCGAGATTTTCTGCGACTCGAGCAGACATCGAGCAGCGAGGAAATAATTTTAGGAAGTTTTTGGAAGCTGGAGCATGACGACGCGAATTTTAGTTGATCATATGAGGATGGAAGCATCTGGAACTCAGAGTGCAGCTTCAAGTAGTAGTGTGCGGGAAAAGGTGGATATTGCGTGGAATCATTTTAGTGAGATTAAAGATGCTGAGGGGAAGAGACTATTCAAATGTTTGCATTGTGGTATTGTGTACAAGGGAGGAGGAATAAATAGAATGAAACAACATCTAGCAGGAGTTAAGGGGAATATAGCAGCATGCAAAAAGGTTCCACATGATATTAGATTTCAAATGCAGGGGAACTTGAAGGATATTTCAAAAAGAAAACAACAAGTGCAGGAGGAGTTAGAAAGTACACCATTTCCAATAGATGCTGAAGTAGACGAAGGAGGGGATTCTTCCTCCCTACCTAAATCCCAATCCTCTGAAGCATATCTATCATAACTTGCTAAGGGAAAGAGAAAGCTTGCTGAAATTGACACTTTCTTTGCTCCAAGAACAAAATCAAGTTCACAACCTTCAATCAAAAGTGTTTTGGCATCTAAGGAAGCAGTACATCATGCTGACCTAGCTGTAGCAAGGTGGTTTTTTGATTGTTGCATACCTTTCAATGCTATAAATTCACCATATGCACAGAAAGCTGTGGATGCTATAACTGCTATAGGTCCTGGATACAAGCTTCCATCTTACCATAATATGAGGGTTAACCTACTTAAGGATTGTAAAGAGGAGTGTAGGTTACTCATTGATTGCTATAGGAATACTTGGAAGAACACATGATGTACTCTTATGGCGGATGGATGGACTGATGGAAGAAGTAGAACATTAATAAACTTTATAATTTATTGCCCCCGTGGTATATCTTTTTTGAAATCAGTGGATGCATCAGATATCGTTAAGGATGCTACAAACTTGTGCTCATTATTTAGTGAAGTTGTTGAGTGGGTAGGGCCTGAAAATATTGTTCAGCTTGTTACCGATAATGCTGCTAATTACAAGAAAGCAGGCGAGCTCTTGAAAGCTAGATTCAACAATATTTATTGGTCGCCTTTTGCTGCACACTGTTTAAATTTAATTTTGAAAGACTTGGGCAGCATGCCTCTCATAGAGGACTTGGCAAAGAAAGCATCCAAGGTGACGATTTTTGCTTATAATCATGTTTATGTACTTGCTTGGCTTAGGAAAAGGCAAGGTTGGAAGGAGATTGTGCGTCCAGGAGCCACACGGTTTGCCACCACTTTCATAACCTTAAAGAGTGTATGTGAGCATAAACATGATCTTCAAGCTTTAATTACAAGTAAGTTTTATGCAGATTCAAAGATAGCCAAAACCTGTAAGGGGAAAGAAGCAGCTGTAATTATCTTAGATTTAAAGTTTTGGAAAGATTGTTTAACAATTTCAAAGATAGCAGGTCCTTTGATCAGGTTGTTGCGCATTGTGGACTCAGATGAGAAGCCATCACTTGGTTATTTATATGATGGAATGTATAGGGCACGGAAGGCAATCAAAGCTATGTTTAGAAATGTTAAAAGATTATATAAGCCATTCACCAGTATAGTAAAAAGAAGATGGGATACTCAGTTAGGACAAGGCATTCATGCAGCAGCATATTTTCTAAATCCTCAATTTCAGTATGACAAGGAGAATTACTGTCAAAAGCTAGAAGTATTGCAATGACTTGTTGAACTTCTTGGAAATAAGGATGTTTGTCATAAGCCCAAACTTGCAATGAATGAGGTTAGATTATTTCGAGATAGCTTAGAAAGTTTTGGAAAATCAATTGCTCTAATGATGACAAAGGAAATGCAACCTGGTAATTATCTTTTAAATGTCTATGCATGTACCTTTTTTTTACTTATATGCTTATTTACTAAACTTTATAACATCACATTATACAGATGAGTGGTGGAAGATGTTTGGATCAAGTGCTCCTAACTTGCAGAAAGTTGCTATAAGAATTCTTAGCCAAACATCATCATCATCTGGTTGCGAAAGAAATTGGAGTGTTTTTGAACAAATTCACTCAAAGAGACGCAATCATTTGGAGCATCAACGATTGAACGACCTCGTGTATGTTCGATATAATCTAAATTTAAAAGATAGGTATAATTATTTATTTTTGAACGCAATGTCGCAATCAATACATTGTATGTTTGTAGAAATGTCACTGAAATTATTACTTCATTTTTTTGGTTTCAACTAAAAAAAAGAAGCTATGATCCTCTTGATTACACTTGTGTTGAAATGGTAGATTTTTGGGTCCTTGATGAGGAATCACCTCCAGATCTTGCATTAGAGGAGTTGGAAACTGAGATCTACGAAGAGGCTTCAATGCCTGTTGTTGAAGAAGCAAATATTGCATCCACACAACCTACACCTGGTAAGTTAGTGAAATATGAACATATTATTTAAGTTAAATAAAAAATACCCATTAATATTTTTAATTTGTTTGTGAAGGTGAACTTGAGAATGAAGGAGATGGAGATGACATTATTGACTTCAATGATTTAGGTGCATTTGTGGCTGCAGATTTTGATGAAGCGGGACATGAAGACTTAAATAATGAGGATAGCTTTCACGATGCAACATTAGGAGATATATGATTTTCCTTTTGTGGAATTAATTAAGAGAAACATTAGTAACTCTATATATGTATTATGAATGTGTTTTTCTTTTTCTTTCACAATGCACCCATGTTTTGAATGTTTTTGTGCTTGGCATATCAGTGCTAGATTGTAGTTTTATACTTTCATTCAAGGTTATAAATTCCTGTTGGCATATATTTAAAGATATGCTTCTATTCGTATAACTCCTTGTTAGTATTTAATTATTTGTTGAATGTTGTAATTATTCTTTCATAAAAATAAATTTTGTATGGCAGACGAATTTTGAAATGCTTCTGGCAAAACCAAGCAACACTGCAAAAATCCAAATCATATTATATAAGGTTTCTTCCTCAAAACCCAACACTTGACAAAAGGTATGCATTCAAAAATTTCTTATTTCGTTAGTTATTCACTTATTTATGAAATATTTGCTTATATTTTATTATTTTATTGACTTATTTGATGCCACATTTATATGGTTTGTTATATTTTTTATGTTTTATGAATTTAATTGATGCAATATTTATGTTATTTTATGAGTTGAATATGAAAATGAAATGTACCTACATTGAAGTTATTAGAGTAAAATGTCTAATTCATTTTATAAATTTTATAATATTAATATATTATTATTTATTACGTCATCCGGTTCGACCCCGGTTCGACCGGTCGAACCGGTCGAACCTTGAACCTCTCCTTCTTCCGGTTTATTGTCCGGTCCAGTTTTCAAAACCTTGATTATAATTATAAAAAATTTCCACTCATCATAGAAATTTCTATAAATTGAAAAAGAATTAAAGCATATAGCATAATAATGCCAGCTTTCTCAAATGAAAAGCCAGGACAAATCAAACCCGTAATAGACATAAACATGATTAAAATACATGATTATTTTTGTAATGTTAGTATTGATATATTCTCAAAAAATTATCTTTATCAGCACGAATCTCGAGGCAAAACCCACTCGAAAACTTCAAAAATTAATTCATGGAGCTCCCGAACTCCGATTTCAACAAACTTATAGTCAAACTGAGCGTCTCGGAAATACGAACCCAACGACACCAAATTCAACTCAATCCGAGTCCAAATGAGCCCAAATCAAGCACCCGAAGCGCTGTTGGAAGGTTCAAACCACAAATTGAGTTACCAAACGGTCTCTGATTTTAATGAGCTTATACTCGAATCGAACGGATCGACGAGACAAATCCAACGAGCCCAAGGTTGCTAGGGGGGGGGGGGGGGTTGGGGGAGAAAGAGAAGAAAAGACGAAGAGAAGAATGAGGAGAATCAGCTCCTCCTCGACAACCGCCGGAGTTCATCCTGCCGCCCGAACACGTCGGAATTCTGCGTGATATTCGGGAGAACCCCGGAATTCTTCCCAACTTCCACGTGATGCTGAAATTCTTCCCAATTAACAACAGGGTTCCCTCCTGATGCTAGAACTTCGCCCAAGTGAAGCCGGAGTTCTCCTCTGCCACCAATAGACGTCGGACTTTTACCCGACGTCGGACCTTCACTCTTCTCCAAGTTTCTACCCGACGCCGGACTTCTACCGGTTATCGGACTTCGCTGTACATATATCCGAAGATGGAATTCTTTCCTTTGTTGGATTTATACCTGACGTCGTCCTTCTGATCTTCGTCATCAGACAACAGTTCTTCTGACCTCCGTCGTCAGCCGACTACGATCTTCCTGACTTACTTCGCCCGCCGACTACAGTCCTTCTGACCTCCGTTTCCAGCAGACTACGATCCTCCTGACTTACGTTGCCTGTCAACTACAGTCTTTCCGACATACTTCACCCGCCGACTACAGTCCTTCCGACCTCCGTCGCAAGCCGACTACGGTCTTCCTAACTTACGTCGCCCGCCGACTACAGTCTTTCCGACATCCGTCGCCCGTCGACTACGGTCCTCCTGACTTACGTCGCCCGCCGACTACAGTCCTTCCGACCTACGTCGCCAGCCGACTACGGTCCTCCTGACTTACGCCACCAGCCGACTACAGTCTTTCCGACATCCGTCGCCCGTCGACTACGGTCCTCCTGACTTACGTCGTCCGCCGACTACAATCCTTCCGATCTTCGTCACCAGCCGACTACGGTCCTCCTGACTTGCGTTGCCCACCGACTACAAGCCTTCCGACCTCCGTTGCCCGTCGACTACGGTCCTTCCAACCAAACGAACATGTCAACAATAACTCTTTGTATTAACATCATGTAATGTACTCCATAAGATGTATATCAAGCTAAGGCCTTCCCCCAAGGAAGGACCTCATTTGTAATCAACTACAATACTAGTGGATTCATTCAAACTAGGCTAGGTCTCATGGTTTTTCCCCCTTTTCAGGGGTTTTCCACGTAAAAATCTTGGTGTCTCATAAATGCTAGATCCTCTCTCTTTATCTGATTTCGTGCCGGATTTTTGTACAACGCTAAGACGTTAAATCTTATATTTCTCTACCGCAGCAAATACTCCTGACGCAACAAGTATATTAAAATATATGTGTTGATTTATTATCTAATAAATTTCAAAAAATTTGTAAGTTTGTTACCTAATAAAAATACTAATTGATAATTAAATACTTCCATATTCAAATTATACATGCAATTCATTTTCTCGACAATCCAAAAATGATTCATTACATAAATATTTAATGAATAAAATAACCTTTTTAAGTTCCATTACATATGTATCTAATCAAATACTATTTTTCCTTAAGAAAAAAGTTAAATAAAGATTTAAAAAAGCTTCAAAAAATATAATTTTTTTTAAAAATATATAATAATTGAGAGCATTTTTATATTAATTTTACATCGGGAGAAGCACATTTTTTCTTAAGAAAGAAGAATCAATTTAAATATGCAAAAGTTTTATTCATTAAAAACATTACATAAAAATGTTACACTTAAAATCTAAAATGAGTTTAAAAAAATAGTTAATTCATAAGATAAAAGTTACTGGGATTAATATCAATATATTGTTATGCTTAATGAATTAGTTAATAAATTCATTATTTTCTTTTGTATGAAAATAATGAACTTTTTTAAAAAAATCTAAAATACCTATAATAAAAAAAAGTGTAATGATTCTTTAAAAATTAAATTAAGAAAAAAGAAAGTCGATTTTGTCTATCTGCTTTACAAATTTTATGGTATTACTGTTAAATAATCATTTATTACAATATTAAATCATAGTTCTTTTATTTCTTAACTCGAATCAATAGTTAGTGGTAATAATAATTTTTTTTATTATGGGATATATTTTAGATAATTTATGGCTATTATTGACAAGTTTGTAAATTTTATTTGCATTAAATTTGTAAATCTCACAATTTGGTTTATTTTTCCTCAATTTTTCTTAATAAATTTATGATACTTCTTTTTTAATTATTTAGCTTAAAATTAAATATATTATTAGATTGAAGATAATTGATGGTTTTAATTTATTTTAATTTTAGCTCAAAGCTTCATATCTTCATAATAGCGTAAGCTGAATTGGCTGTTGAGCTCGGCCCAGAACGATAGAAACAACAAAAGGATATATAATTTCAGACAGAAAATTATATATATATCTTTGATGAACCTTATCATTTTTTATTTTTTCTAAAACACCAGAATCGGACATCAAAAGCTGCAAAATCATACAGTTTGCAAATGAAAAATTAAAAGAAGGCGCCCATGTAGAGAAATTATTTTGTGCGGACGTCAAATGTCGTTTTGAGACTAACTAGAATGTGTCATGTCACCACTTGCTCGGTACTGCTCGGTACCGCTCGGTATCTGTATTGCTGAAGTGACACATTCTAGTTGATTTTCGGACGGAGCTCTGCGTCCGATCTCCGCACAGAATAATTTCTCGTCCACATGTGAGTTGTCTGCTCTAAAAAACATTAGACAGCGTACCATGAACTTACAGGTAGATTAATTAATATAAATCTGTCAGTGTAATCTTGCAAAAACAGTAAAAAAACATCAACGAGATAAAATTTGAATTTCTTCCAAACGTTACGTCATTAATACCGAATGAAAACATGAGAAACAGTCGTATTAAATCAAACAAAGTGATCGAACTAATATATTCAAAACAGAATGAGAGAACAATTTAATGGTGGAAACAGTACTGAAGCATGACGCAGATCGATCACAAACGACTACTTAATTAAGAGACAAACACACACATCATGACATCAATCGATCGCATATAATAGCTGTTTTAGATTATCGAAGGAGATGGAGCAGGCGCAGCAGCACCATCATCCGTAGAAGTGAAGGAGGAGAACTTGTAGATCTCGTACCTTATCGCACAGCTGCTGCCGAAGAAACGGCAACCCACCTGCTCTCTGCACAAATCTGTCATAATTTCCAACCCTTCTTCCAGGCACTCGTTGCACTCCCTCTCCCCCCAAGGTCCCCCGCGTGCACTGTGCCATTCCATACACGGTCAGCTTAATTTCGTTCGCATAATTCTCCCCCTCTTTTTTGCTTTAATTTAATGAATATAAATACAGGTGATGGCTAAAGAAAATAAAAGAAGCTGACAAATGCCATGATTTGATTGAGATTTTGTTTGGGATAATTTTTTGTTGCAACAAAAGTTTCTAATTCGAAAGATTTTTTTACT
>JACXSL010000719.1:0-125000 GCA_019514585.1 Dendrobium officinale
GGAACCAAATACAGCTATGAGGAGCTGTCTAGACCATTACCAAGAAAAGGAAGGCACGGGATTTACCATACCTACAGCTTCTGTGCGACAAAGCAGAAGAAGGCAAAATCAGTCAACACGTCGCGAAGCAAGCTTTTCTCCAGCCTTCGGGATTCCGCTGCTTTCGCGCGACATTTCAGGGCAAGCGCGGGAAATTACGGGATGAGGAAACGGAGTGAGCCTATTTGGAACGGAGTGGCATATATGAGGTTAAGTTTGTGTTTGAGTTGTTGTTGTGTAATATTTAAGTTTTAGGTGTTAGATATGTAAAATATAAGGTATAAAGTGGCAAGTATGTAAAAACCCCTTAAATTTTTTAGATTTGATTTAATTAAAAATATTAATACCAATTAATATTATTGTTGGAACAATAAAAGAATTAAATAATTAAGGTGAGACAAATCTATACTATTATAAAAGTGACTTGGGATTTCACTTTTAGCAAATCTTGATCGTTTATTTATCAATTTTAAAATAATTTGAAACGTTCATTTAGCACTATTCATATTCTTCAATTTTTTTTCCTTTCTACGTAACATTTATTCAACCATTTATTTCACTGCAAATAAATTTAATTCACATTGGAACACTCAAAGCGAGTGTTTCTATATCATAGCAATCGTTTTTTGGAAGAGAAGTATTTATGTATTTGTTGCGTGTTAAAAAATTTGAGTTGGTAGGGTGTGTTTTACGTCTCAATACTGTACAAAAAATTCAAAGCGTATTTATAGATAAAAGTAATAAGGTCAGAGAATTGTTTATGTGGAAAACCCATAAAGAGAAAGAACTATGGGGTTTGACCCAATTGTAAAATTCACTATGTAGCAAAAGATAGAAAGATCCTCCTTTCTTCACTGTTGTAGAAGAGGGAGAGTCCAAAGATCAAACGTATACAAAGGAATAGTCTATACCCAATAACAATGTTTATTTGTTCCAACAAAGATTATAGAAAATAGATTGGCCAACTATGATGGATGAGTTGTAACTCTCTTGGATGTCTGCTTTATGTAGTTGATATGATGAGCAAGATTGACGATACTTCACTGTAGATAATAACGAGTGGTCCCCCTTGGTTGAAAAACAAGTGGAAAATCAAGCAATCCACGAGGTCCCTTGACTATCCTTATGAAAGGCAACTCTCCTTCGAGTGCTCTTTTTTATGCCTAGTCACTAGGTGCAAGTTGATTTGCTATGACCCATCAAACACCTGTTAAATACATGAAAAGACATATGAGAGTATACATATATTTGTAACTTTGCTACAAAATTTTTCCAAGAACTAAAATGTATTCACAATGCTTAATTGCCAAGGAAAGAGACATCGTTGTAGTTTTGCGGTAAATATATGACCCAATAGATAGCATCACAAATTTTAACTTTTTAGAGACTAAAAGTTGCACATGTGGTGCTCTTATATAAATGAAAAGGAAAAAAAGGAATAAATAAAATACGAAAAAGGAATAAATTGATAGAAATGCATATAATTGAAATTTATATTTATATTATATGTTTATGTATATGCTAAAAGAAAAATAATGGCAAAGGAACATGACTACATTTATATATGTTAAATTTTATATTAGAAATTATAATTATGAAGTGAGTTTATTACAAAACTCAAATTATTAAATTTAAAGTGTAAGGTAAATCTTTTATGAACTAGATGGTTGAAAGAGAAGAGTTCGCCACAAAAGAAGATGATCGATAAATTTGAATTATTATATGTTTAAATTGAAAAATGAATTTTAGTGGCTCTTCAGTTATATGTTGATGTTAGTATATGTTAAATATTTTATGTTATTGAAAGAAATGTTTTAACTGTCTAACCATCTATTTTCGTCTCGCTAATTCGAATATCTGAATTAGGTCGTGACAAAATTTTTATTGCAAAATAGTTGAATATAATACATTTCATTTATATATTTTAATCATAGTTATAAGTTTTTTATAGTTTTGATTAGATTTTAGTTGAAATTGATCAAAATTGGTAAATGTTGTTAATTTTTGTATTGAGTTCATTATACATTTGAAACATTCATTTTCCCAAGAATACATTATCAATGTATTTGGAGATATTTTTCAAATATTTCACTGATAAAGAGCAGAGCATTATATAATGATACCCAAATTGGATTAATTGGAGGTTCTTTCATCTAATGGGAAATAAATCAAGAAAAAAAAAACAATTTTTTTTTTAAAAAAGCAACATAGAAGAATATCAAGATTTAACGTGATAAAATTTGAAAACAAGAAATAATCATGAAACTACACCACATCAATAAATCCACTATAAAAAGGAGAAAAATTATATATTTCTTCACACTCCCTTCTTTAGACGCAAATTTTGATGTATATATATATATATATATTGCCCCTCCCTTAATGCATGCAAAAAATCTACGCAGTAATAAATATCTTTCATAAAATCAAAATACATAACATATAAAACTCAAAGTTAATTATTTTATTAATTTATTTTTAATCCAAATTTTGTGCTAAAATTTTAAAACAAAATTTATAATTATTTTAAAATGAAATATTAAATTTTGAAAATATTTGCATTGAATATTGAAGAAATTTGTGCCCATAAATTTTAAATTTTGACAAAAAATGCTAAAAAATAAAGATATTCACAATATTTTAAATATAAATAAAATGTAAAATTTAAAATATATTAATATAAAATATAAAAAAAATAAAAATTTATTTATATAAAATATGATGACTCTTTGTGATATTAAAATTCTTAAAATAACTAATGTAGTAAGTATATGTGGCTAACACCAATTTTAAAATAATTTAAATAAAAAAATACAGCACATCCTCACATAAATTCTTTCATAAAACCACTTAAGTTTCACATGATGCAAAGGAACTCAGAAAAGAAGTAATTACAAATGCTTCATGCAATGCATTAATTGAATGCTTAGTTTAATTGTAAATAATTTATTTAGCCAATAAAGTAAGTACATTAGTTTTGTGAAAGGAGGTCCTCTTGGCCTCCACTCTTAGAGCCAACAAATCCTATAAAATGATCTACAAACCACACAATCTTTCTTCACCTCCAACCTAACAATGAAAATACTACTACTGATCATCCTACTCCTTCCCCTCCTCTCCCACACTTCCACCACCGCCGACACCCAAACCTCCAACAACTACGCTACCTTTCCAATTAAGGAGAGGCATATCAAAATTCATTTCTTCTGGCACAACAAGTTTGGCGAGCCAAATCCCACGGCTGTGTCAGTCGCTCGAAACCCCATAGCTAATGCCTCTTCCACTGGCTTCGGACTCGTGATTGTATTCGACGATCCGATAACCATCGGGCCAAAGGAATCGTCTCACTTATTAGGTCGGTCCCAAGGCACGTATATATTGTCAGACCAAAACAAGATTGCCTCCCTCATGGCAATGACCTTTGTATTTGCCCAAGGGGAATTCAGAGGATGCACGCTCTCAGTCTTGGGACGCAATGAGTTGTCATTAAAAGTGCGTGAATTGCCTATTGTTGGTGGGACAGGATTGCTCCGCTCTGCTCGAGGATATTGCTTACTCCGCAACTTCAATGAAGATAAAGCGTCTCATTATGTCGTAGTTGAATACAATTGCGACGTATTCTACAAACCTCATTTTCAAAGCACCACCGATTACCTATTTACTTACTAGCTTTAAATAAAGCGCTCTATGCTCTTATATATATAAGGAATGTATTTCTATCTTAAATATGGTTGCTATCTTAATCAAAATATTAATAATATATGGTATTATATATATAAATCTTGGTTATATTACAAACTAAGCACCTATGATCAATGTAGCTTGATGAATAAAAATTATGTCAGGATATTAAATAAGGCAGCAATCATGCTTATTATTTGGTATTATATGAGTCCTGTGAAAGGATGGGATTTAAAATTTTATTAAATTATTAGATTTATTCTAAAATAAATATTATCTGATAATGCTAGTATTATTATTTGAAATAATTAAAAATATATTTTATTGGGATTTATATAGACATATCATAGAATTTGTATGTCTTATCTAAAATTTTATATTTATTTATGTACCACTTAAAATTTTATACCATATCAAAATATATGCATAAAATATATATATATATATATATATATATATATATATATATATATATATATATATATATATATATATATATATATATATATATATATATATTTTAATTTAAATAAATTAAAATTAACCAAAAATTTTATGTGATTTAGAGATTTAAATGTTATATAATAAATATAAAATTATAGGGTTAGATATTTAAATATCTAAAATTTTGTATTTAGATGGAAAGTCATAATTGCTATTTAGTTCAAAGGTAAGAGAGATTCTCAATCTTAGGGATGGAGCTTTGGATGCTCCCATTAATGTATAAATGCTTCAAAAAATTCTTTGAAGTTTTTTTTTTCCTTAAGCTACTAATCGCTAAAATTAGTTACCACTACTAACACTGATCTCTAAAATTATTCATATTTGCAATCAATGTTTTACGCTAATGAATATTTATTTGAATGCCATTCAACAAATTTGGTCAAAAATTTTATTAAATACATTTTTGTGGTACCTAAGAAAAATAAAAATTGGTCATGACTAATTGAATGAGCAAAGAAATCATATGCCTCTAAAATTTCTTTCATACTAGCAACCATTTTGCATAATGTATTTAAATGCTATTTAATAAATCAGTAAAGATAAAATAAAATCATGGCTTCTTTGCTTGCAACAGCTCAATTCCTTCATACCATCATGAAATATTAGCTAAAATATTCATATTATATTTAGACAGAGTATGCAGGTCAGACTTAGGCTTCGTTTGGGACGGCTTTTTTAATACTTCTTAAAGTGACTTTATAGTTCAAAAATTAAAATTTTAATACTAGAAAGTTACTTTAAGAAGCAGTAAGAAGGTCATCCGTTTGGGAAGGCTTTCTTACTTCTTCTTAAAGCAGCTTTTTAGTATAAAAATTTTATTTGTTGTACTAAAAAATTGCTTTAAAAAGTATTAAGAAAATTGTCCAAGACAAAATCGTAGTCAAAATGTATATATTACAAGTATGTTGCTTCATGTAAACATGTTCAGTCCTCAATCTCCGTTGGTGGTTAACATTTTGCTTGTTATTACTAAGGAAATTCCCTTAGGGTGCTCAAGCAGTTGTTTCTTCACATCTTTAGCAAGTTGAAGAGAACCCTGCCATTATTTATGATAACTCTTCATGCATTGCTCTCTCTCTCTCTCTCCCTCTCTATTCTTTTCAGTTGTTGAGAATGAGCACCAAGGCTGCTCCTGTTTTTTGTTGCAGCATTGCACAGATCAAGGCATCTCTAGCTAAGGCTTCCTTCATAATGGTTTTCTTAATGCTTCTTAAAACAATTTTTTAGTACCAAAATTTAAATTTTTGTATTAAAATGTTACTTTATGAAACAGCAAGAAAGCAATCCCAAACGAAACCTAAGCAATGTCCGCCTTTTTTGTTTTTTATTGCCGGTGTTTTATGATTGTTGGTAATGCAAATCAATTTTAGCAATTTCCCATCATTCATATTTTGTTGTTTATTGTTTGTGCTTATGTTTTCTTAGGAGTTGCATTTATGACCCTTAATCCAAGTTAAAGTTGCAATTTAGATGATAGGTTTTGTTTGGGGGGAGCTTTCGTATTACTTTATGAAGCAATTTTTTAGTACAAAATTTTTTGAGCTATAAATATTTGTACTAAAAAGTTATTTTAAATAGCAGTAAGAAAGCTGTCCCATATAAAGTTTAAGAATTTGTTTGGGATGACTTTTTATTGTTTCTTAAAACATAATTTTAGTACAAAAATTTTAATTTTTATACTTAAACTCTGTTTCAAAAAAAAAAAAAAAAACAATAAAAAAGTCATCCCAAACAAAGCCAAAATCTAAATTTTCATGTTCTACTAATGTAAGCCTTTTTTGGGTACCAATTGTTCATGATTATGCAATAGGTTTAGCGACATAGTTATTGAAATACTCATTAAAAAGTAATAAGGCTAAAGCTTCGTTTGAGGTATTTTTCTTACTATTTTTTAAAACAAAATTTTTAAATAGTGAAAAATAATGAGAAAAAAAAAAAAGTCCCAAACAAAGCCTAATTGATAAAAAATTTTGAAGTTATAAAGAATATTGATATTTAAGCTCATTTATTTTTTCCTTAATGAAGTGATTCCTACAATAATATCTAAATAGAAGCTCTTCATTTGAGCTTCGCTAATGAGATAAATTATATTGATGTGAGATGATTCTATTGATAATAATAGTTTAAAATTATTTCCAGATATTATATTGATAAATTCCGTTGATAAAAAAAAACTGTGTATGCATGTCTTTATTTAGATTTTGTTTGAGACAACATTCTTACTTTTTTATGAATCAGTTTTTTAGTATTTTTTTTTAATTTAAAATTTTTATAGTAAAAAATTGCTTCATGAAGCAGTAAGAAAGCTGTCCCAAATGAAACATTAGGCTTCATTTGAGATAGCCTTCTTATTGTTTTATAAAGCAATTTTTTAGTATAAAAATTTCTAAAATTAAAATTTTTTTTCAAATATTATATTAATAAATACCATTGATAAAAAAAAAACTTTGTAAGCATGTCTTGATTTAGGTTTCGTTTGATAGAACTTTATAATTGTTTCTTAAAGCAGGTTTTTAATATAATAATTAAAATTTTTGTACTATATAAAGTTACTATAATAAGCAATAAGAAAGCCATCCCAAATGAAATCTAAGTTTCTATCATAATCCTCTTAAAATCATAATATATGATATTGAAATTAAATCAAAATATTTATTTGTTTAACTTATTTTATCCAGAATTTATATTAAAAGTAAATTATCAATATAAGATATTAAAATTTGGAAATGTTTTTGTAAAATTTTGAGGCCCATAAATTTCTAGTACTATCATTAAATATTAAATAAATTAAAAATAATTTAAATATTAAAAGAGTTTATTAAAAATATTTACATAAGATATAAATAATAAATTTAGAAGATATGTATATAAACGTGAAGGATTGAAGATGATAAAAATAAAATTTAAATCTGACAGAATTTTTTTACTATCTCATAAAGCCACTTATGTTTCACGTGATTTGTACTATAACTTTTTTTTTTTTTAAATCTTAGTTAAAGATTGGAAGTAATGCTGAGCATAAATTTATAATTAAGATTTTATTTGAGATAATTTTTTTTATTTCTTTTTAAAACGGTTGGAATAGCATTTAGTAAAATTCTGTATTAAAATTTTATTTTAAAAAAGCTATCTCAAACGAAGTTTAAAATATCTTTTTATAAAGCATAAAAAAATTTCCACAAATAAAAATTAAATTTACTCAAAGTTTATTTGCCATGAATCAGCTTCTCATCTCTTATAATTATAATTATTATCTTAAGCTAAGTGACCTAATGAGCACCAAAATATATACTCATAAATCCTTGCTACCTAACTCCTCTCTCATAGCATGCACCTAATCCCTTTCCTTCACCCAATGACAGATCCAAAAAGATTTTTTAGGAGACAACACATGCAAAATTTCTATATTTTATAATACCATCAACATTTTCAGTACGCACCTCAAACTCTAACTTCTAAATCCTAAATTTTAAATTTTTAGGAGAGTCCTTCCAATCCACCACTACTATAGCAAAACAACCTTATAAAATGGTCTACAAACTACTACTCCTTCCTACACCTCCAACTCCACAATGAAAAGGCTACTAATCCTCCTCCTCCTCGCCCTCCTCTCCCGCATTTCCCCCACAATCGCTGATGAAACCTCTGAAAGCCACACCAAGCTTCTAATTCGAAAGAGACATATCAAACTTAATTTCTTCTGGCACAACAGGTTTAGTCAGCCGAATCCGACAGCAGTGGTAGTCGCCCAAAGCCCCACATCTAATGACTCGCCCACTGGCTTTGGAACCGTGAATGTCTTTGACGATCCGCTAACCATCGGCTCGAATGAATCATCCCCTCTAATAGGATGGTCCCAAGGCACATATATAATGGCTGATCAAAACAAGTATGCGGCTCTCATGGCCATGACTCTCATATTTGTCCAAGGGGAATTCAAAGGAAGCACGCTCGCAGTGTTGGGACGTAATGAGTTGCTCTCCAAGGTACGTGAGTTGCCTATTGTTGGTGGGACAGGACTGCTCCGCTCTGCAAGTGGATATTGCATGCTCAACACCTTTGACAAAGAAAATGCAAATCACTATGCTGTGGTTCAGTACCAGTGCGATGTCTTCTACAAACGTTATCTTGAAAGCACCACCGATTTCCCATTTACTAACTAGCTTAAATATGGTGCTTTATGGTATTATGTAGTAACTATATTTCTATCTTAAATAAAGTTGCTACTTAATTATAATATTAGTAATATATGATATTATATAAATATTGAGTATATTACAAACTAACCATAATATATGATATTATATAAAGATTGAGTATATTACAAACTAAGCACTTATGGTGAAGATAGTGTGATGAAAAATTACCCATTTTCTACCTTAAATAAGGTCTCTATCTTTAAAAGTTAGCTCTGCATCTCGTATTCTATAGTGATTGGAATCTATCTTAATTTATATGTGGTAATGTGGTATTATATAAGCCTTGTATCTAAATGGGTTTCCATATATGATTTTTTTTTTTTTTTGAATATTTGAGTAAGGTATTCTGATAAAATTTTTAAATTGATGAAATTTAAAATTATTAGATTTATTTTAAAATGAATATAATTAGATATTGCAAATGTAAAAAAATTTTGAATAAGAAACAAATCAATCAATTTTAGAATATTTTTGTGCATGATATTTGTTATTTTTGAATAATAATAAATATCATGCACAATAATATTTGAAATTTTTTATTTTGTAAAAACCTTTATTTTTTTATGTTACACGGGTCAACAAGATGAGTTCGAGTCCAACCCAAATCCGGTCAACTCAAGCCCAGCCCATTTAATAACGGATCAAAAATGCGGACCCAAATCCAACTCGCTAGCAACCTGAGTGACCCGAACCCAAAATAATAACCTATTTTGATTTTCTTAAATAATTATAACTTCTTAATAATACATTTTAGATTCATTTATTAAAAATAAGACAATCATACCAACAAATAAAAAAACTAAGAAAAAATATTTTTAAACCGGCCAAATTTGGGTCCGACCCATTTAATGAACGGGTTGGAATTTAGGACCTGAACCCTACCCGTTTATTAAATGGGTCAACTTGAACCCAAATTTTTGAGACGAATTCAGATTGAGTTGACGAGTTGGACCATTTTCTAACACCCCTAATCATAGCACCTTTATACACACTAATATGTTGGTATCATCAACTCTTAGTCCTTAACTAAGTTGGCCTTAAAAGATCTTGATAAAGGGTGCACTCATCAAAAGACATACCAAGATCAAAAAGGAAATCACTAAAGTAAGATCCAACAAGGCTTTGCACTCACCCTAATTGGGCTTAATATGGAAGAGCACTACCAAGGAAGCTTGGATAGATTTGATTAAGGAATTCACCTTAACAGTCCTTGACCCAAAGAGATACTCATCTCATAAGAATTCAACCAAGAGAAAAACTTGCCCAAGCCAAAGAAACTCACCTCTCTCAAAGGGCCCATCACTTAAATTACAAAATACAACAATCGCCTCATTAATCAAACTAATCCATAGCTCAACAAAATCCGAGGCACTCATCGAAGGCACTCATCAAGGAAAACGCTTAAGATGCCCGTGCCAAGGGTGTTCACCATAGGTGTTCATTGAAGATAGTCAGAGCCATGTTAGAAATAGTCATTCACATGTAGCCATGAAGTTCTATCCACATGTTTATAACATTCAAATCATATATATTTTACTATTTTATTGGATATAACATTTCCCTCTAGCCCTTCCAACCCTAAAAATAATGAATTGAAAGGCATTTTTGAAAACTTTGAGGCTGCTTTACTATTCACATATATCTATGGGTTCCACAGTTCTTCTCCTTACTGATCCTCTCTCACTCTCCACTCCTTTGACCTATATACCAAGCTAAACTTGGCATTAAGGTCAAGATGCCACTCATGGATAAAATTGAATTCAACAATAAACTAGTTATGCAAATTATTATTATAAAATATTTTTATTAGGAAACATTTGCATTATATATATATATATATATATATATATATATATATATATATATATATATATATATATATATATATATATATATTTATAATCTCTCGTTGTTTGAGCTTTGATTTGTCATCAAAATATCCATTTAATTGAGCATGAATTTCAATGCATATTGAAATTAGAAAGTTTTGAATTAAATTCAAGATCATCTGAACTCAGAGTTGAACAAATTTATATTTAACCAAATATCCAAGGGAGAAAAACCAAATAACACCTAAAGTGATATGATCCCAAGTCCAAAATGTGCCCAAATTAAGTACTTGAAGTGTAATTGAAAACTAATTTTATGATATAAATTACTCCATTATTGAAAAATGGTATATAATCAAGAGAATAAATACAAAGTGTTCCAATAAGTGTTTTGTGACTTTGAAAAAATAACTCAAACACCAATCTCAAACACTATGAATAGATTCCACTATCCACATTAAGGGGAGAAGAAAGAGAAAACAACATAGAGGTTTGAAGAATCCTAGAGCTTTACCTTATAATCACTACAGTCAAACCACCACCAACCAACCTTCATTGTCAAACCATTACCGCCAACTCTTTACTATTAGAATATCGCTACCCAAAAATTAGCATTAGATTGTCACCACTTAACCACCACTACAGGAAAAATGCGTGTTACCGACGGGCAAAATCTGCCATAAAATGCCCAAAATCCGTCTGAAATAAGCATTTCCGGTGGAAAATTGTTCAATGGTTAAACGCGCATCATAAACATGTTACCGACGCAAAATAATCCGCCGATAAGATTTCTCACAAAATTCCGGTGAAAAATTTGTCAGAAATATTTTTGGCGGATATAAACTTCGCCAAAAAATATTTAATTTAATTTAATAAAATGAATAATTTTAAATATTTCTAATTATCATTTTCCAGAAAATTTAAAAATTTGTCAGAAATTTGCTAAAAAAGCTAGCAGAAAATATGCTGGAAGTACCTCCAAAAAATCCATCAGAAATCCACCGAAAATATTTCGTCGAAAATTCATCTAAAAATCTGTTGGGATTTCTAACATATTTATTTCCGTCGGAATTCAGTATTTTTCCAATAGTAGTGCATCATGTCAAACCACCTCCTTCAAATTCTGCCATGAGACCATCGCCACCTTAAAATGCCCTAATAGATATATTTTAGGGCACAATCCATTGGGACATCTCACAATGATGTAATGTAGGTGAGTGTGGCATAATATAATGGCACCTTTATGTGCCCTAAACAATAAACTTTCTTGGCACATGAACTTGATGGAATAATATGCATATGACACCCATGAGTTGCCTCAATAGACTAGCTTTTCTAGAAAATATTAGGTGTCATAATAGAGGAGCTTTCTAAATTCATTTATTAATGGAACATATAAAAATTATCATAAAATTTGTGATTTCACAACACTTAAATTTGTTGAAATAGCCTTAATAAAATGATGCTATTAACACTACTAATAAATTAGTCTTTAACATCACATTTTCTAACCTACAGCAGCGGTTTAAACCGCTGCACAACCGCCGCATCTGCTTTCGCTGTAAGCCTGTAGTAGCGGTTTTGTAAGCGCTGCGGTAGAAAGGCTATAGCAGCGATTTGGAATGTACAAACATAACAAGTTTGCTCCAACAAGCTGGGGAAATTTTCACCCAGGAAAGTTTTCTCCCCGTCACAACAAATTGATGATAATAAACAATTTTCCTTTAGGAAAAATGAGAATATAATGTAAAAAATGACCAACATATCCTCAAGAAGTAATTCATAAAAATATAGTTAAGCAGAAACATTAAAATGAAATTAATTTAAAATTCATAACGAGCATCAAATTGTAGGCTGGTTAACAAATACAAAACAAAATAATCTTAGGATGTAAGGAAATCCATCTCATTTGACTTGTTTCCATCATCAGAATAAGGTTATTCTTTATCCAACAAGAAGTATGGATCTATTTGCAAATAGGATCAAAAATCTCAAACAAAAATTTAAGTTGAATCATTCCATGTCAGCTTGAGTAAATCAGAGCATTAGAGTTCTTGATAGACAATTTCTATTCAAAGCATATAATGATTTAATCAAAATAAAAATGGAAGAAATTTAGATTCTGAAGTATCAAACACAACAGATATTTCTAATTTCTAAAAATGAAACATTTATTTGTCATAGTCAAGTGAAATTGAATACGGATGATTTTTTATCAGCTTATTTATTACCTATTTTTGTAAAACTTCTCTCATTAAGAGAAGAAGTCGCGAACGACGGCGGCAAATGGAAGCAGCGGCCTCGGCGTCGATGTCTACGTCAACGTCGGCTTCAGCGTCAGTGTTGGTCTCGTTCTCAATTGGAGAGAAGGGTCGCGAGCGGAGAAGATCGCGTGGTGGGTGTGGGTGTCGACAGAAACGTCGGTGAAGTTTTCGTTGGAATGGAAGCAACGGCTTTGGCTTCGGATTCGGCGTCGGCATCAATATCTGCTTCGGCGTCGGAGTGGGTGTTTGCGTCGCGGAGACGGAGACGGATTGGGAGGAGACGGATCGCGCCGGAGCAAAGAAAGAGTCCGAAGAAGCTAGGGCTTCATTTGTGCCACCAATGCATTTATCTACTCCTATTTAACTTTAGAGTAATGTTAAACTTACCTCACAAACAAAATCAATTTGTTCCACATTAGCTACTTAAATATTATAAAATATTTTTAAATAAACAAAAAAGTATGTAATCTTTTCTCACATCTAATTGACGAAACTCCTCATCAATTACAAAATTTTTTATTTAGAAATTTTTTACTAAAAAAAATATTTTAGAAAGCAAAAAAAACCCAAACGAAACCTTAGTTGCATATAATTCATTATAAGTTTAGGTATATTTGATATTCAATAAAAATTATTGAATTATACATCAAACAATAAATTTTAGGGGTGTCAAAATAGGTCAACAGGTTAGTTTCGAGTTCAACCCAAATTGAGGCAAAAAGGTCAAGAATGTCAACCCGGACCCGACTCACTGACTCGTTGTGGTAGCGTGGTGCGGGATTGAACTGAGGATGCGAGGCGAATGGGTAGTGCTCCTGTGGGTATGTGCTGAGCAGCAAGCATGGTGGTTAAGTGGCCGGCAGCGAGTATTTTGGCCGAGCAGACATTGGACCAGACTCGTGAACCTAGCAAGCTGACACGCAGTCCGACTGTGTCGCCGTGGTAGCTGCAAACATACCGCCTACGGACCTAGCACGATGTGCCTGTGTTGTCGTGTCAATAACCGACTATCGACCTACAAAGCTAGCTCGAAAATTATTAAATAGAATTTGAGATTATTACTATATAAAAATATTTTAATTTTTTAAAGGACACTGATATCTCATCAATTTAGATGAATTTTTTTTTTTTAAAGAGAGTAAAAGAGAGATATAGCCTATAAAGTCAAAACTAATTTAATCATAGCTGAGTTAATCACAGCCGTCCATCAGGTGAAAGGGATATACCACAAGCTTCCCGTCCTTTAAATAAGGCATCATTCTGGCTATTTCGCTCAGTCCCGCTTCTTCTTCTTCTCGTCGCTTCTCTTCTCACCGTTCTCGCTCTTCTCTCGCTCTTAAAGCTGCGGGCTGTCTCTGACGGAATAGAAATCTTACTAGGTTTTTCTTGATAAAGAAGATACTATCCTCTTCTCTCACACATTGGCCGAATCTGAAGCTATGGTACCGGACGGGTTCCCCGCCGGATTGCGAGTTTTCGTGGTCGACGAGGACTCCGTCGCTCTTAGAATGCTTGAGAAAATGCTTCTCCAGTGTGGCTATAAAGGTGTGTTTTTCTTAATCAGTTCTGGAGATTATTCAGTGCGTCTCTAGGATTCTAGGGTTTTTTTTTTTAGGGTTTATGAAAATTTTTAGGGTTTTGACAATGCCTTTTCCTTTGTTCTTTTCAGGCTCTGTTTCTTCTCAGCAACGTTGTTTTGAATGGTATTATTTGAAAATTTCTGATTTCAATTTAAAATTATTTAATGGCATTTCTTAGAGAATCATATTAAGGAATACCGATGGAAATTGTTGACCTCCTTGATTTAGTATATATTGTTATGGTGCACTGAAGAAAAAAAAATCCTTTCAGTTCTCAGTTTAGCGGTTTATGATTTACTAAACTTTTAGGATTTCGACTCTGTAGCTTTTTTATTTCTAAGTAGCATAATTCATAATCAAATTATTTGAAAAATCATTTAGAAGATCATATCAGAGAAAAAAATAAAATCAGAATAGTTTCAAAATTAATAATTTTTTAGGGTTTTGACAACGCCTTTTCCTTTGTTCTTTTCAGGCTCTGTTTCTTCTCAGCAGCGTTGTTTTCAATGGTATTATTTGAAAATTTATGATTTCAATTCAAAATTATTTTGATGTCATTTCTTAGAGAATCATATCAAGAAATGCGGATGGAAATTGTTGACCTCTTTGATGAGTATATATTGTTATGTGCAGTGAAGAAAAAAAATTGTTTTTTTTCCTTTCAGTTGTTTATTCAGTTGTTTGTGATTTACAAAATAATAAATTTTTAATTCAATTTTAGTTAAAATGAATTGAATTGACTAATTAAGATGAAAAACAAATGAAATCTCTATAATTAATTTTTCTGCTTCTATTTAGTTCTTTAATTTTTTCTTCCGATGTAACTTTTCAAGAAGCATGGATGCTAAAATAATAAATGGAACCCTGACTAATTTTTTGAAATTTAAAGGGCGGTTTTTGAACCAGATATAAATTATATGGTGTGCAGTTATTCTTTTTTTTTTCTTAAAAATTTATTTGAGATTGTTATTAGTTTTTTTTTTTCTGTTTGAGTAAATTGAGAAGGAAAGGAATTATAATGTAAAAGTTTTTAGTTTGTAGTGCATTTTGGTAAATATTTATAAAAATTAATTATTTATTGCTTAGTTATTATATTTTTCATATGAATTATTTTATTTGTTATTATTTTACAGTCACTATAACTGATTGTCCACTTCAAGCCGTGGAGCTATTGAGAGCAAATATATGAAATTACGACATAGTGCTCATTGATGTTAATTTGACATGCATGGATGGATTTGAGTTAGTAAAGAATGTGAGTCGCGAAATAAGTTTGCCTGTAATTGGTATGTCAAAGTTTTCTAAAAAAAATATTAAATTATTTTATTTATCAATTAATTTTTTTTAACATGGTTAAATTTTTATGCAGTGTTGTCAACTGATTCTGAATTTAAAAATGTCATGAAAGGAATAAAATATGGTGCAATTGACTATCTTGTCAAACCAGTGCGTCTTGAAGAATTGAAATTGATTTGGAAGCATGTGGTAAACAAATTTCTTAATGAAAAGAAGAACATTAATGAATCAAGATCAATTGATGTCAATATTTCATATGTACCAAAAAAATCCAAAGATCTTGTGAGGAAAAGAGATGAATATGACAATATTGCTTTAAAAGATAATTTGGCTTCACAAAAAAGAGCTAGAGTTTCTTGGACCCCAGAGCTCCATGCAAAATTTATCAATGCTGTTAATCATTTAGGCATAGATAGTAAGTGTCTTTACTTAATAACTCTTTTTTTTATAATTTTCTCTTTTTATTTTCTTGATCATAAAATAAGAATATTTTTCAGATGCAGTTCCAAAAAAAATACTTGATATCATGGACATACCGGGATTGACGAGAGAAAATGTTGCCAGCCATTTACAGGTTTGCTCATTAAACTAGCCTTAATATTTTTGAAGTATATGTTTTCATTTTTTTTTTCATTGTTGAATGATTTTTATTTCAAATTATTTGGTTATCATTAATTAACTTTTTTGTAAAGATTATTTTCTCATTCATAATCTGATATAGATAAATAAAATTATTTTCTTTTGTGTGATACAGAAGTATAGAAAAGGCTTGAAAAGAAATACAATTGAGCTTAATCAAGAAATTTTTGATAATGCTAAAATAAAAAGAGAAAGTGAAAATCAATTCGAATATCAACAATTCGCTTTAAACAATGATCTTAATGATAACAATAAGTTTGATGAGCTTGCAACATTATTAGCATGTAAGTATTTGAAGATTTAATGTTTACTTCTTATTATTGATTTTTTTTTTTAATTTGTGATATTGTCATAATCAATTGTTTATGACAATGAATTCATGCAGTTGAACAAAAACAACCGCAAAATAGCTCCGACTCAGGTGCACAAATAAACATGGATTCAGTTGATGTTCAAAGTTATAGTTTGGAAGATCATTGGGGAAGCAATGCTTCGAATTTGGCAATCCTATCTGAGTTTGAGAATATGGATGACACAGATGAGCTTTATGTAGCACTTTGCTCGGTAAATAATTTTTCTTATGAAGTAGGTAGGTGAAATACGTATACATATTTTGACATTTTTTTAACTGTTAAACTTTTCAGTTTCAATATTAAGATTGCTGCAAGGGCTCCTGAAGGTACTTCTATTTGTTGAGGTATCTTTCTTTTTGTCTCAAAATGATCTTAATTTGAATTTAGTTTTAGATTTTAAAACATTTTAAGTTTACCATATTCTAATATATTATTCGTTTTTACATTCTGAACAGAAAAATTTCGATTCCTTCCCAGCTCTAAGCTTTGTAGATTGTTGTTCTCTGCATCTTTGTCCAGATCATGCAATTATGATCAGAATGGTGAAACTTAATGGAGTCATTTCAAAAGTTAAAAGCTTGTGGAGTCAATTCATAGTTTGTTTCTTAGTTACCAATTCAATTCTGTAATTTTGCTTCTTTCATTGCATGTTATTGTTGTTTAGAGGTTATGTAAAAAAAATTATGATGTACATCTCAATGTCAGTTTTTTTTAATAAATAAATGAAATCATAAGCCATGCATATGCATGTTTGTTTGCATAATTCTATACTTTTGTGTTGCTGTAGAGTTTTTATCATAAATATTAATAAAAATTGCAATGGTCCTAATAAAATGATAATTCTACCATTTTTCGTATTATAAAATGCTATAGAAAGCCTTTCCAGTATTTTGGAGAAGTTAAGATTTTATTTGGGACAGCTTTTGATCACCGCTTTCAAGAAAATTTTTTTTTTTTGGGACATTAGGCCATTTAAGGCAAACTCACACACACAACGCATACACATGGACTCGAACCTTGGACCTCTTAGTTGTAAGCCTAAGCTTTCAACCAATAGGCCAAGGGGAGTTGTGTAAGAAAAATTTTCACTGAAGAGTTGCATAAGAAAGTACTAAAAAAACTATCCCAAACAAAGAATAAATTTAATTCTTTTGTAATTTTTGTCCATAATCTTCAATGAAATATATATTCATGGCATAATAATCTCTGTACAAAAAGATATATTATTACAACATTTTTCAAACATGTAGATAGAAGTTTTTAATATGATATCGTAGTTTTAGGCTTCATTTGAGATAATTTTTTTTTTTATTTTTTAAAGTAATTTTTTAGTACAAAAATTTTTTAAATTAAAAATATTTATACAAAAAAATTATTTTCAAAAGCACTAACAACCAAATGAAATATTAATCTTCTATTAATTCCCAACTACAAAACAAATCTAGTTTAAAAAAATAATAATTTGCAAAGCCACCAAACTATAATTAGAAATTTGTTATGAAAAATGCAGAGGTTGCAGACCAAAAGCTGAGGGAAATGCTAGCGATATGCAATTGTCAAACAATTAGAAAAAAACGCCAACATCGATTCCTCTGTTACTTCATGAATAAAAAATGAAAAGTTTAAACAAACTAATAGAGTAAAAGAATGCTAAATTAAAATGATTTCTCAAAAGAATGTGAGAAATTTGTGGAAAAGTAGAGAAAACAAAATATCTTGGTTCTTTAAAATTTTAAGGTTTCGTTTGGGACAACTTTCTTATTATTTTTTAAAGAAGTTTTTTAATAAAAAATTTAATTTTTTATTTATAATAAAAATTTACTTTAAGAAGCAGTAAGAAAGTCATCCCAAACGAAGCCTAAATCTATTAAGCTAGGATTATCATTAGAGAAGAGAAGGGAAAAAAAACATTTTTAGACATTAGTCTTAACATTTATATCATTGCTAAAAAAATGCTTACAGTCTCCAAGTACATCACATAGGCTCTGTTTCACACAATGTTCTTCTTGCTTTAATTAGAAAGCAAGAAGAACGCTATCCCGAATGAAATCATAGTCATGTAATCTCAGAGCATGATTCAAGCTACTTCATATAGCTAATTTTTTAAGGGTTAAGTACCCAAGTTTTATTTTGTTTTTATATCCAATTATAGACAGTAAAAACAAGTTATGGTTACCATCTGGGAAGTATTTAAATAGTGAATCACAATTCTCCTTCCTTTGGCATCTTTAGAGAACTAATTGCACACTAGGATTGATAAATGAATCTGCCAAAATTTTATTTTTCTCAACATAGTGACCAGGTAGAAAGAAAGTGGGGATGCGAAGAAGAAGATTGCAGTAATTAAATATTAATATTATTTTTTAAATTTTAGTATAACACATATTCTATATTTCTTATATATATTTATCATCCATAAACACTTAACATTAGTAGCCTTAATTCTCTTCCATCACGAGAAATAGGCTTAATTTTTACAAAGACAAAAGAAAATGTCTTTCGTAGTTCTTTGTGCAATACAAATTTAACCTCCAAATAGTTTCTTACATAAATAATAAGATAGCAAAAACACAAATCTTATTAATGTATAAGATAGTAAATGAGTCTATGCATCAATTACTTCTCACCAATAAATGAGTAGGGGCTAAAATAGGAAAACATTAAGTAATTAGACCACATATGATTTTGATGATTACAAATACAAACATTAAAAAAAAAAACAACAGAAGATGAAGCTTACCAAACAAACAGATCAAAGTAGAATTGTATTTAATAGGATATGATACGTTTCAAATCATATGGGAAAGTATAATTATCAAAGTTTCAAATCTTTACAATTTTTGCTCCTTTCAAGTTTCCTAGTTATATATCCCTTAGCACCTCTGCCCCAACAGTTCTGGTTGCTTGAAAGAAAGCCCTTCATAAGTTGTTTCAAATCAGGGTCAGCTCGAATTAGTTAATAATAAGTAAATATTATATCTTCAAATGACACAATTAGTTAATAATAAGAAATTTCATTGTATAATTATTAACATGAAATGATATATTGAAATTAGATTTCAGTTATTAGCTAAATTTCAATTATCATAATTTTGCAATATACTCTCAAATGTAATTGAAATTGCATTTTATTTAATAACACCAAAGATATTATAAAGGTATTTAATAATTGGAATGAACACAAACACAACCACAATCAATTAGCACTAAAAGAGAAGCAACAATCCTAAATGAATGATGAGTTGCATAACAACATACTTTATAATTACAAAAATAACACGGTGAGGATAGGACACCTAAAATTTCATAAGGATTCCTCATATGAAATTGTTGAAATCTTGTTAATTCTAGAATAGGTTGTTAGACCTAAGCTAATGTCCCAAGGCTAACCAAGAGGGGGGGGGGGGGGGGGGGAGGGGGGGGGGGGGGGGGGGGGGGGGGGGGGGGGGGGGGGGGGGGGGGGGGGGGAGGGGTGAATTGGTAATTTAAAAATTAACCCTTCTTGGATTTTAAAAAAGATGAAACCCATTAATAAACTGAGCAAGTTAATTTTAGATTTTTCAAAAACAATTTTTCAACCACAGTAAGTAAATAAATAGCGGAAATAAAAAAAACACAAAGGTTTATAATGGTTCGGTCAAACACGAGCTACATCCACTCTCCGAAGCATCCCACTTCAAGTTTTGCACTATTACCAAAGTGACTCTCCTTTTGCACCCACAGCAAGGCAGAGATGCCTTTACAAAACTCTCTTCCACCAATCCCCAGTGTGGCAGAGAACCGTCATCCTTTTACACCCTCCAAGTGTAGGCAGAGAACCTTCAACTGTTCACACTCTCTAAGTGTAGGCAGGGAACCTTCGGTTGTTCACACTCTCCAAGTGTAGGTAGAGAACCTTCGGCTGTTCACACTCTCCAAATGTCAACAAAGAATCATCTACTATTCACATTATCCAAGTATCAGCGGAGAACCAGATCTTTTAGAAAGATCTTCACACGAGCAATCTAGAAGGATAAGAGAAAGAGTGTAGGAAACACAAATCATACACAGAGATCCTTACCCATGAGTAACCTTGTGAACCCTTCACGCTCCACTGCGAAGAAATCTCTCTCAAACACTCTCTCACACTCTCTCCATCAATTGCCCTTTACCAATCACGAAGACCAAATGACAAAAAGATTAAAATGCAATTTTCAGAGGACCTTTTATAGAAAAGGCACGAAAAATCATCCAGAAAACTGAATTTTTCAAATTTGACTGTCCACGATCATCTCGTACGATCGTATATTGGTACGTAAGAATAGTTCAAATATTTTGTACGAACTCATTATGAATCAGTATGAAATGACTTCATACCCGATCATCATCCAGTACGAACTGTGTTCGTTCGATACAGATAGAAAATTATTAAAGTTACGTATGTACGAACCGGTAGGACGAAATGAATGAAAATAAACTAGAGCCCTTTGTACCAATACGATCAAGAAATATCATCCTTACGATCTTCGTTTGAGGACGAACCAAAGCCCATCATCCCAGTATGATAAAAAATGATCATCCGTATAATCTTCGTTCAAGGATGAACCAGAGCTCATCGTCTCGGTATGATAAAAAATGATCATCCGTATGATCTTCATTTGATGATGAACCAGAAGCCATCGTCCCGGATGATTAAAATGATCGTCCATACGATCTTTATTTGAGGACAAATCAGAGGCCATCGTCCTGGTACGATAAAAAATGATGATCCGTACAATCTTTGTTTGAGGATGATATAGAGGCCATCGTCCTGATATAATCAAAATTATCATCCGTACGATCTATATTTAGAAATTTTTTTGACATTTTTCGTTCTCTCCATTGCTTGTTGGGGAAAATAACTGACCAGATCATCCCATACAAAATAATTTTGTACTGTACGATCAGTTTAAAAATTTGTATTTTAGAACTCTACCCCGGTGTGTGTGTGTGTGTGCTCATTTACTCAATTACAATCACACTCTCTCTGACTCAATAAAATAAAAAATACATACTTCAATTTATAATACACTCTAAACTGATCTTGATTTGAAGTTTTCAACGATCCAGAGTATGATTTCCCTAAAATGTTAGTACACACAATAGCAAAAAGAAGTCTTCCAAAATATGTTAGGAGAAATACTATTCAAAACAATAATATTTGGAATCATAAAAAAACATACAAGTTGCAAGAATGTCAAGCATGCAAAACTAAGTAGCAACTATCTCAACAAAAATCTTAAATATAAATCTTCTCTATGACTTCTGAGAACTCTTCTCTCTAAGAAAGATATTTTTTCACTCTACAAGGGCACCTTTCTCCCCCCGCAATGCTCCCTTCTGCTATTCCTGTCAGGGTGGATCCTTCCCCCTAATGGAGTTTAATCCAAAATTTTTGGACTCTCAAAGGTTCACTTTCTATGCTCTCTCTTACAGATGGTTTTTTCTTGTTGAAGTTAACTTGTTCAGAAGATTTAGAGATGATTTGGATTGAAGGTCCATGGTTCCTTATGGTAAAGCCTTTTATCCTGCAATGCTGGTAGCCAAAATTCAAGTCAGTCTGAGATGAAGCAGCCTCCAATCATCTCAGGGTAAAAATCATTGACCTTCTACTAGCTTTAAGGACTCCGACTGGTATTTCTAGGATTGCCAGTTACATCTAAATTCCTTTAACAGTTGAACCTCTCATTGCCAAAAGGACTCGTCCTACCTTTGCTCGGGTTTGTGTATAAATTTCCAAGGATTCTGCACTTCCAGGTGAAGTATTGACTCAGATTGATGTGGAAGATCTAATCCTCAAAGTTGTTTATGATTGCAAATTTTCTCCTTGTGAAGGTTGTAGTTCGTTTATTCATCTTTTCCCTTTATGCCCCTCTAACCCCAAACCCAAACCTATCATTTCCCCACCTCCTTGGTCCAAAGGGAGGAGCACCAGTAGGAACCCTAATCATTGGATTCCTTCTTCAGGCTTCAAACCCCACTTCTTCGTATTATCCAGAGCTCGCACTAACCTCAAGACCTAATTCAACCCTCACTCCTCTTAATGTTTGTCATCGCTGGCCCCTCTCTCCCTAACAGCGAAAACATCAACAAAGACCTGTTTACCTCATTTTTGTATGAGGTCACTAAGACCCTTCCAGAATCCAGATCCGATCCTAGACTCTAGGATCCACTCTAGACTTTAGGATCCTTCCTAGAGCCAGACCATAGGATCCTTCTAGATCCAAGACCTTAGGGCCTACTCTAGAGCTTAAGATTTTTCCATATCCAAATCCTAGAACTCCTCTAGATTCTAGGACCAATCCAGACTCAAATCAATCCCTTGATCAATTCAAACCTCAAATCAATCTGAACTTCATTCAATTCAAATCCAAATTAATTCAAGCTTCAAGCACACATAAACTTTGATCCAGTCAATTTGATAATCCAAACTTCAACTTAGACTTTGATTCTACCTTTGATCTAGCTTTGATCCTATCAATTCATTAACAATCACCACATGATTGTAAATGATTTGGATTCCCCAATATTGATCATTCAAATGCGAAATCTATTCCAGATCCAGAAATCCAGACTCAAATCCAAAGCCCTAAGGCCTTGTCCTAAACACCCTTTTCAGAGATTTTTCAAACATTTCAAAACCCAGTCAAATGGCCTCTGATTCAGGGTCTATCACATACAAAGTGATAAGACATGTCTCTAGAGGTTACCCTCCAACTTTGAGCTCATTCTGAGGTCTCTAACCTCAGAATCTGAATTAAAATTCAAAGGCTGTAAAACCTTCAAATATTTACAGCCTATGCCACTGAACCTAACCCCTTTGAGATTTTGATCTTGGAGCCTTTATCAAAGCCTCCAACCACTTCCAGACTTTTGATTTTAATCCACTGAACAGTAAACTACATTTTTTTGGACTCATTTTTGGCCCCTAGTGGCCATAACCACAAAATGACCAGAATACCCCTATGGGGCTCAATCAGGCATTTCAAACCAATTGAACTCTGAATTGAATGCAATCACTTGCAGCAAGTTTCAAATACCAAATGAAACCTGTTCAACCCATTCCCAAGACCTGGGTCAATCTGGTTGACCAAGTCAACACAGTTGACCGAAAAGACCCTTTAAGGGTCCAAATAAGTGTTTTGACCCAAATGACCTCTCTAGGCCATGCAACCACTTCCATTGGCTTTGAAATGTCATTTCAAATCTGTTGAGCCCAAACCCAAACCCTAGGTCAACCTGGTTGACCAAGTCAACCCAGGTTGACCAAACAGGCCTTTAAGGGTTCAAATAGGGATTTTGACTGAGTTGACCTTCTCAGACCTAAGGACCACCTCCAGTGGTCTCCAAATATTATTCCAAATTTGTCCAGCCTAGACTTACCCCTTGGGTCAACCTGGTTGACCCAGTCAACTTAAATTGACCCATTAGCTCTTAAAGAGTCTAAGTGGGTCAAATTGACCCATTTGAGCTCTTCAACCCCTATTACCTATTCAAATTAATTCTTGGATAAGACTCAAGTGTCACTTGACATTTGGTCAACTCAACCCAACTCGAGTTGACCAAGTCAACCCTCAATCCTTGTTGGCATTGGTTCCTATTTTTCCTACCCTTGACTTTTGACTTTTGATCTTCAACCAAACTATCCTAAATGACCTCTCACCTCCCCAAATGCCACATCACCAGCTTTGACTTTGTTGACTGGTCAAACCAAGTCAACAAAGCCTTAAATTCCTCTTTGAAATGGTCAAACTCTCTCCTTTGATTTCAAACCCATCTCCTTTAGGCTTGGGAGCCCTCCCATTGACTGCTCCTACTCCCCCATGCCACCTCAGCCTCCCTTGACCCGTTGACTGGTCAACACAGTCAAACCAAGAGCTCAAACCTCTCCAAAATGTCTTAATCAGCTTTTAGCCACTTTCCCTTGATTTAGGCTGCATTAGGGCGCCCCTTTAATGTCCTAAAGCTCTCTAATAGGCTCCCTATCCAAGCCCAGCCCTTGGTTTAGCCTTAAGTGGTAGTGGTCCCCCCCACCTCAAAAGAGCTAACCAATGGTTAGAGGGCCTTTCCAGCCTTTCTCCCTGCCACCTAACGGCTTGGGACACTTGTCCTTCATCAGAGAGAGCCCTCTGATGCATCAAAGCCGTTCAAACTTGCCCAGGCCATTTGAATAAGAAAAAAGTGGATTTTGAGAGCATTGGATCAAGACAACTTCTCTCACTCACCCTAGCCTCCCAGAGCGAGTTCTTTGTTCGTTTTAGATCCTGAGGGCCTCCTCTACCTTCGCACTACAAAATCCAAGTGGTTGCACGTCACCGGCGGCGAGTTCTCCATCGAGTCCGCCACCTAATCCGTCCCAAGCTCGTAGCGGTCGATCCAGGCGTGTTCGAGCTCATTTTCGTGCTAGGGATCTTCACTTGGACAGTCTACAAGCTCATCAATCCAGAAATTTCGAAGATCTAGCGGTATAATCTCTTAAAACCTTAGACCTAGTTCACTTTAGATGGGCTTAATTAGCTTTATATGTAGAGTGTTTTAGGCAAAACAAATCTTTCCCCATTGTTTCTGTTCATGTCTTCTTCTTGAGCCTAAAGTTTCAAGTGATTTCATCCACCCGATCGAGAGAACGAACCAAAAAACGGATCCTAGGGCGTCTTTCGTAGTTTGATACGGATGTACGTTTTCTGGACCGTTGATCACATGATCAACGATCCAGATCTGCCCGCTCCACATTTTGGTTCGCCTGTGTATTCTAGTTAACATTCGATCGATCGTCTGACGAAATCAAGGCCGTCTGCTCGGAGTTGCGGGATCGAACGTCCGCCGTCTGATCTTCTTCTGTTGAGATCAAACGACGGGATGCGATCTCAGCCGTTAGATAAGACCCGCGGCTAATCCAACGGTCTTCGCCGACCGCTGACATGGTTAAGTGAAACCGCGTGAAGTGGCCTGTGGCCGACGCATGTCCCCGCCGTCACGCGGTTCCGATCCCGCGAACCCGAGTGCGCCACCTGTCACGCCGGCGCCGCCGTTTGATTAATAAATTGATTTAAATTCATTTTAATTAATACAACTTCAAAAAATGATAATAAATAAAATATATAACCAAAAAATAAGTATAATATATCAAACTGCTCATAATTTTATCTAGTTTATTTTAAAAATAAAATGAGACTATTTTGATTATTATTTTATTAATAATTTAAGAAATACATTAAATCATATTTTATTTTTACTTAAATATACACAAGGATTTTTTATCTTAAATTGGGCATGAGTATTCTTGGGTATATGACTGACTTCCAGAAATGGTTACACATTTATTTGAGTTCTATTTTAGTAGTTATTGAATTTCTAAATATAAATATGTTTATATATATATATATATATATATATATATATACTTATTCCCATATTTTACACTAAACTACTTTATCTAAAAAAAAATTATATATAAACATAACTTTCAGAAAATAATAAAGTCCTGATTAAATTTAATTTGGATGCTATTTTAATTATTAATTAATTTTGAATTAGTTCAAATCCACTTAATTGTTTTAAAACTTAAACCCTTTTTCTTTTTAACTAATTCTATACTAATTCATATAAATATAAAGAGAATATTAGAATTTCCAGAAAACTATATTTTGTTTTAAATTTATTTTCAAATGTCATAAATTTAGTTTATTATGACTAACTTGAATTACTTGAATAGTGTGTTATTTAATTAGTATTATATTAAGCATTATATTAAGTGATTTTAAAATTAAAATTTATTCTCAGAATAAATAGAAAACCTGTGGATCTCTAAAAAAAAAGGGGGAGATTATTTTGATTATATTGTTTTAAAGGTTATATATGTTTTAGGTATATGGGTTTATATATGTTACTATATGTATGTTTATTTTGAAATGTACTTTGAAAATATATAGGTTAAATCTTTAATGGATATTTGAGACATTCACCTTTGGAACTTTGAGCATAGATTAAGCATAATTGAATGGAATATATGGGGGAAGGTGATTAATGGGTAATTATATTCTAATTATTCATTAATCACAATCTAGTTATGTTTAAAAAAAAAATCAATCTTTGCATGCTTAGGTTGTGCACACACCACCTAGCCTAGGCTCTCCTAGTTTTAAGGACTTGATTGTGCCATTTCATGTGCTTATTTATGCTTTGTTTAAGGGTTAGACAACACATTGATTTGAGCCCATTAAACTTAGTGTCATTAAGGACAATAATTAAGAAAACTTAGAGAATTTCCAATATCTAAGATACATCTCCTTTTGATTCGACATTTGAACCATTTAAACTTAGTGACATCTTCAGCCCTTAGAGAAATTTTCACTGAATTTAGAAGTCATTAAGACCCTTAATAAAATTTCCTAAATTTATGACCTTAATTAAGCTTTAAAATTTCTAAAAAATGTAATAAATCCATTTTAAATCCAAAAAATACATATAAACCATCTAACTGACCAGAATTAAGTTCTTAATTAATGAAAATTAAAAGCCCCTTGATTTGACAGCTAATTAAGGCTTAATTTAATTTTAAGTAAAAGTTAATATTTAATTGATTTAAATAATTAATAATAATTGAAAATCCCAAAAATTTCCCAAACACTTGGGAATCCCTTCTTGGGTCATTCCTGACCTTTGGAGGTGTTTTCAAGAAGTTGGAAACTTATTTGAGGTAAAATCATAAAAAGGGCCATTAATTAAGCAATTTCCAAAATCCACTAACATACTCAAAACTTAAATAATTCATAAGTAAATCAAGAAAAATCCAAATTGACCAAACTCACTTGCATTCAACTCAGTATAATTCCTAATATTTATTAAAAATATTAAAGTACCAAAAAACTATCAAAGTCAAAAAGTCAACATTTTGGTCAACTCTAGGTCAAAATTGGGTTAAAACTTCTAAAAATCATAACTTTTGATAGAAAACTCCAAATTGAGTGTGCAATCTGTATAACAACTCATAATTAGGTCTAGTATTTATTAAAAATCTTAAACCCTTAAGATTAACTCTAATTTTGAAAGTCAATTTTTGACCCCTTAGTTAACACATCCGGATAATCTCTTAAAACCCATTAACCTTTTCAAATTCCAGAATTTTCTTAATAGGATAATAAAATTCTCAATCAACCCATTAAAATCAGTAACCAACTCCATTTAATATCAATCCACTCCTTTAATTCCAACCAATTTAAATAACTTAATCAACCCCGATTGCTACTGGGTAACCCAGGCCTACGAGGCTATTAGCTTAGCCCCAAGGAAGGTGAAATAAACTTCACGGCCTCGGTGTGAAACAAAGGTAGTAATCAATTAATTTTTAAAATATGTTTAATTAAAATTCTTAATTTATTAATACTTAAATTTTAATCTAAATCACCTTTTAAGCCTTAACAAACCCAGACTTTTAGACAACTTCAACTAATAACCCACTTTAGGATCTATCCCAGCCACACGACCTTTCTCACACACTTTAGATGATGTGCTAGGACAACCAACTCTAGATCTAGGTTAGGCCGGTGTTTACTTTACTGCTGTGTGCCAGATTTTTCGTAGTTTTCACTGCATGTTGTGGATGAAATTGCTTTGCTGTGTCTGCTTACTTTTTTTGTACTATGTGGATGGATTGATGTGTTTGGCGACTAGATTACCCTTAGGTTAGGTACGATCTGGATGTTGACACAGTTTTCTGCAGGTGACCACGCTCATGCAGGGCAATATAAAAAGGGGGCAAATCAAAAAATGCATAAATATTATAAACTCTTTGCACAGGTGCTTTAGCTGCTAAAGCCCCCAAATCATAAAAAGAGCGTGGCCAGTGTGTTTACTTTCTTTTCTGCTCATATACAACTGCTTGGGAATAACTGTTTTTTATATATTAATTGCTTAGGATAACCCTGCAGGTGAGTCTAGATTTTTATTTTTATTTTGATATTAATGTAATTTGTGTAAGTGTCAAGTGTTGTGAAAGTTGATTTTGAGTTGGGATACATAGATCCAAAGCTTGGATTCCAAAGAGGAAAGGATACCCCTTTAGGGAGCACTCCTTTTCCATTTGGAAATCCAAATTTGGATCATACCTCCTCCTTACCCAAAGAGGAAAGAGTGGCCTTCCCCCTTAGAGGGAAGTGCCCTCTTATCCATTTGGATAATCCACCACGAAGATTCCAAGAAGATTGAAGAAAAGGAGTCCAAAGAAGAACGAGATTGAAGATTTGAAGATTTGAAGATTGAGAGTATCCCACTCAAAATAACTTGCGTCATTATTAGTCTTGAAATCCTGGTTGTTGTCAGTGGTGCCCGGCTACTTTACTTTACGCAAAACTCTGGTTTGTAATAAGCAAGGCAATTCTGCCTATGGACATTTATTAATTAATTTATATTTGATGTGATGATTTGAATGCCTTTAGGATTACTTGCTTTTATTAGTTTTTTGGCGATTGTATGCCGCTTTTATTTTCGCCTGGATACGTGAGACTCGTTAGGGTGTGAAAGTTTTCTACTCATAACCTTAAATGTCTAAAATTTTAGTGAGTCTAAATAACATAGAAAGATAACGAATCTAGGGAATTAGCCGGGGATCGACCCCGGGGTCGCATGCATATTTCTGCACTTCTTCTTTCCTTGTTTTAGACCCTTCCCCGCCTGTGGGTAGAGTCCGGATAGTCTGACCTATGAGGACGAGGTGCCGGACCTGGGGAAGTCCAGTCTTCTAAAAAATTATTTTATAAGCCCGTTTTTAAAAAATTTCAAGCATACTTGATTGGAAGTTGTTAACTAGCATGCATTGCATTAGATACAAATTTAAAGAGTCAAAATTTTAATTGCATCAGTTTAGCATTTTAGCACCCAACATAAGTTGAAGGGGCCAATTAGGGAAGTCTCTAGATGTCGGCCCCAACTCTCCAAAACCTTAATTACAACGTCCCTACCACTCTTTCATAAAAGACCGGACTCATCTCTTTTAAATCGACTAGGTGGTTAGCTGGCTCCCCAATCCAGGCCGGGGTAAGTCCAAACCTTGCACTGCATTAGTTAGGATCGGACGACTGTGGTCCAGTGTCCAAAATAGATTTAGGATCCGGGGCAGATCTTTGATCATAAGACCCCAAATTTTGGGAATATAATCCCAAATTTCTAATAAAATGCTCAACTCTAATTAAAAATTCCTTTCAGTCCTAAAACATAAAGCCCAACACTTAGATTAAGTTGGGGCACTTCCGGATAGTTCTGGAATCTCAAAGTGTCCCCTACCTCTCTTTCTTTGAATCTGTTAATAACTGCTCAATCTTGATCCATTCCCTTTTGATTTTCCAATAATTCTATTCATGCTTTGATATCACTCATAGAAAATCTAACAAAATTTCATTCTTATTCTAATCGAGAGTTTTCGTAGGGGACTTTGTCTCCCTACAATGTAATTAATTACGAGGGCTTGCGCTCGTAGGAGGTTTGGAACCCCACACACCTGATTTTAAAATTGATTTTAAAACTTCACTAGATTTCTTTGGGAAAAGTTAAAGAATGATCGTCGTCGTTTCATTAGAAGAATTATCGTAGAATGGTGTCATTTCCCTTTGGGGAAATACATCCTTCTTCGATAAGGCTTTGGATGTGAATGCGACCATCATACTTCTTGAATATTGTAATCGGGTATTTAGTTGAACTCTACTTTGTTCCTTCGGGGCCATATGAAGTTCTCTTTAGGACCCGATCATAATATTCAAGATGAGTTTACATAATTCTAAGTCTGAACACCGCTATGAAAGTTTATCTTTGTCCCCCGGGGTGATATACTCTTTCTAACGAGTTGATTCGACCTTAGAATTAGAGCTCAACCTTAATCTTAAAATCCCCAAAGAAGACTAATATTTTTAAAATATATTTTCAAAATTCCACCAACAAGACCCCATTCTACCTAAACTTAATTCCCCAACTAAGGACTCATTGGAGCAAGCCTACCTCTTGAACCTAAAACCACTTCCTAATGTCCCTCTTTCCAACATGTTTGCTTTCTTACAAACAAAAGAATCCTCTTCTCTTCTCTCTTCTGAAACCCACTTTGGTGACAATGATCCTCCTTCATCCTCTTCTGAGGAGGCTAACATTTTGGATGGAGATCCTTCTTCATATTCTAAATAGGATACTCATTCAGCCAAATCCCCTCACGACTAAGAAATCTAAGCCCAAAACTACTAAGAAGGCAAAATCCTCAAGGCATTGATGTCCCTTCCCCCTTTTGCTAGTTGGAATGTGAGGGGGTTTAATAGTCCCGAAAAGGTTTATTTCTATAAGAACCTTGTCAAGCCGTATAGTTTAAAAGTTCTTTACATTCTTGAAGCCAAAATGAATCTTCAAGCCACTTTTGACCCATGGTTCATCAATTATCATTTTGTTTTTGATAATGAAGGTAATTACCACTATGGACCTCTGAAAAGGATGCCACCGAGATGCATACTACAGAGGGCATGTGACCACACTGACCCCAAGGGATAGAGACGATCGCAGGCCTCTGCGCTCCTCGCAAATGGGCTAATGAAAGGGCATATTAGACCATACATATGATTTACTATAGAGGTTAGCGGCTCTCACCTACGCACCTTGATGGGTTATAATATATTTGGCCTGACCACAGTCATGAGATTTCCTCTACCTGATACATCAGGTCGAGTAGAGTTTATTTGATGTGGGATTTAGTTTCCTACGGGCGCAAGCCACCGTGGTTAATTACATCTTAGGCCGGAGCCTAAGAAGACTCTTGATTAAGAATCCTACATTATCCTTTCAAATGAGATTGGCACAAGGTTGGAGACTAGGAAGCTTCAAATCAAGGGGAAGAAAGGTTTGATTTGTCTTAGTCAACACACGCGGTTCATACCAGCATTCAGAGGGACTAAGGAACTAAGGAGAAATTGGAGAAAATAAAGTCACTCCTAGAATACATGAGAGAAACATATAAGTGGCATCATCCATGTGTTGCAGATAAGTAGGATTTATAGTTCCTAAAAAATAGGAAACTTGCCCACCGATGAGGCGTACTACGAAACTGAATGAGTAGCCTTAAATCCTAAATCTAGATTGGGTTTAGTGTCTTATATACAACACTAACACCCATGTCCTAACTAATATAGTACAAAACCTGGACTTACCCCAGCCTGGATTGGGGAGCCAGCTAATCACCTAATCGATTTAAATCTATGTTGTCCAGTCATTTATGAAGGATAGATGGGTGATTTAGTTTTTGAAAGTTAAGGCTGACATCTATAGAGTTTTATAATTGGCCTTGTACTTATGTGGGGTGGATGCTCTTAGAGCTAATGCAATTAAAATTTTAATTAAATTTGTTTATAATGCAATGTATGCTAGTTGAGAAGATTCGAATCATGTATGCTTTAGATTTTAAAAATAGACTTCTAGAAAATATTTTTTTAAAAAAGACTAGGTCTTCCTAGGTCCGACACTTCATCCTTATAAGCCAAATTAACCGGACTATACCCGCAGACAGGGAGGTGTCTTATAATAAGGAGAAAGAAAATTTGCATTAATATGCATGCAACCCCGAATGATTCTGGCTATTCCCAAGATCATTAAATTTCTAAGTTGTTTAATTTTTAAAAATTTTAAGCATTAGTTATGAGTACAAAAGATTTTTAATCCCTAAAGAGCCTAACAAAATCCATGCTAAAACAAAAGCGGCATGTAAATCACCAATAAACTAAGAAACACAAGCAATCCTAAAGGCAAACAATATAAATCAAACATATTAAAATAATCAATAAATTAATAAATGGACATATGCAAACTGTCCTTAATTACAAACCAGGGTCTGCAAAAATAGCGTGGCCGGGCACCACTACTAACAACCTGGATTTCTAAACCTTGGCATGACACAAATGACTTTGAGTGAGATATTGGGTCTTCAGCTCTTCAGCCTTCTTAAACTTCTTTTCCTTGGTCTCCTTGGATCTCTCCTCCATGGACTCCTTGGATTTGTCGTGGCTTGAATATCCAAATGAAGAGACAATTTCTCCTTAGAGGGGTATTGCCTTTTTTCCTTTGGATATCTAAAAGCCATATGAACTCAATCTTCTAAATAGAAAGAAGACTCTCCCTCTTGAGGATGCCTTCTTCTTTTGGAATTCGAGTCGGATATGGATATTCCAACTCAAAAACATTTTAACAACTCAAACCAATATTACAAATGATTACATCAATAAAAAGCAGTAACTTCTAGACTATACTACAAGGTTATCCTAATAAAAATTCCCAAGCAGTTAATATATTATCCCAAGCAATTTATATGAAAATAAAAGTACTCATGCCAGCCACACTTGGCTATCCTCTTAATTATTTTAAGGGCTTAGCAGTCTCTAGAGCACATGTAGCAATTATTATTTATGATTTTTATTTATCCCTCATTTATTTAGGGGGGCTAAGTAATTTCTGAAGCGCATGTATAAGACATCGTTAGTAGTTAAATCATGACTATTACTCCCCTTTTATTTAGCTCTGCATGAGCATGATCACCTACCAAAAACACCATTAGTATCAAAATATTGATCTGAATCTATGGGTAAATCTAATGCACAATCAAATTAATTCTCAGAGTACAATAAAGGTAAACAAACACAACATCAATTTCGCTCTTAAAATAGAATAAAATCTCAAAAAGCCTGACACACAACAGAAAAGTAAACATCGGCCTAGCCTAAGTCTAAAAGTGGTGCCATAGCAAATAATTCTATGTTTGTGTAAAGGCATGTGTAGCTAGGATAGATCCTGAGCTGAGTAGTTATTTAAAGTTGCTTAAAGTTAAGATTTGTTAAAGGTCTGAAAAGGAAACTTTATTTAAAGTTTAAATGTTAGCAAATTTGGATCCATTTTAGTTAATTTAGTTTATGGATCTTTTTTAATGCTTTGGGCAGTGGTAAATAAATTTTAAGTTGTATTAGCAAATTTTGAAAAGTCCCGAGTCCTCCTAGGTGCTAAGTTGAGGGGGTTCAAAAAGGTCACTATGAGTAATGGGCTAGGCTTAGGATTTTTAAAATTTTAATTAAATATTAGACCCTAGGATCAGTAATTAGGCATTGATTTTTTTGGATTTGGAGTTTTCTAGGCCAAGATATAAATTTTAGAAGTTTCGGGTAATTATTGAATTATTAAAAATTATTTAATTCTGGGTGATTTTATGTGTTTGATTCAAATCTACTCCAAAGTAATTGGAATTTCCCTCAAAGGTTAGAAATGACCTAAGAAGATGTTCCCAAGTGTTTTGGAAAATTTTGGAATTTTTAATAATTGTTAATTATTTAATAAGTGCAAAATGATAATTTTTAGTTAAAGTTAAATTAAGGTCCATATTAAAGTCCATCTAAGGAGCCCTAATTATCTAAGATTAAGGACTTAATTATGAAGGGTTCAAGCTATTATGGGAAATTTTATAATTTAGAATGGATTTATTAAAAATTTTTGAAATTATTTGGGCCTAATTAACAGGTAAATTAGGGTTTTTTAATTAAGGGGTTTAAAGGCTCCTAAAAATTTCTAGAAAATTTCGGGATGTTTATAATATCACTAAGTTTAAATGCTGAAAGTTTTGTATTGATCGGTGATCTATCGTAGCTCCTAGAATTTTTCTAAGTTTGTTAGATAGGTCCTTACTTGTTGTCCTTAGGGTGTCACTATGTTGAGTTGGTTTAAATATAATTTTGAACTAACCCTTGGGGTAACATAGGGGGATAATGCAGCAAATTATAAACACACCATATCCTTAGATCGAAAAGAGCCTAAGCTAGGTACTTGTGCATCCTACACATGCAAAAAATGATAAAAAAGTAATTAAACACGATTAAAGATGTGATTAGTGAATGATTGGGACTCAATCACCCACTAATCTACCATCCCATGAATGCTATTCATAAGCTCAGCATATGTTTAAACTTTCACCAAATGGGTCTCCCAAAATTAGATTAATTTAATAATATAGGTAATTTTAAAATTATATATATATATATATATATATATATATATATATATATATATATATATATATATATATATATATATATATATATATATATATATATATATATATATATATATATTAAATAAAATAAAATATAGGTTTTAAGAAAATACTATAATGCAAAATAATTCCATTCATAAATTTTTGGGAGATCCATTGGCCACCCAAGCAAGGAATTGTAAAAGGGGTTTGAAAATAATTTGTAATTTTAAAATAATTATTATAATAATTATTTAAATAATACTTAAATAACTAAGTAATTAAATCTTAAATAAATAATTACAAAAAAATAGGTTTTGATACCTAAAAATATTTTTAAATTAAAATTCATATTTTTTCTAAAAAAAATGATATATTATACATCAAAATTGGATTTGAAATGAAATAGATATGATTTTTTCAAGTTTAAAGTATTTTAAAAAAACTAAAATAATTTAAAGCGATTAATGGTTAAAATAATCAAATAATCAAATTAAATTGAGTGTTAAGGCTTTTGAAATTTAGACTAATTTAATAAAATAATTTTGTAATTTTTAGAAAATAATTGAGTTTTAGAATTAATTAATAATTATTCAAAATGAATATGTACTTAACTATTTAAATAATTATAAAATACTTAAAATAATAATACTAAACATAATTTTGAAATTAAAATAATTGAAAGATATTTTCTAATTTAAAATAAAATTAAAAACAATAAAATAAAATTAAATACATTTTTTATTTAAAAGTAATTAATTATTAATTAAGTATATGAAATATGTAATAATTATAATTTAAAATATAATTAATATTTTAAAATAAGTTTTATTTTTTAAATTAGAGAAAATGATTTTTTTTTTAAATATTGATATATAATATGAGTATTTTTTTAATTTAAAAATAATTTTAAAAATGATTTTTTAAATAAAAACATATTTTAAAACACTTTTAAAATCTAATTTAATTAATAAAAGGAAAATTGGCGGCGGGGGTGGCTGCGTGGCCATGTAGTGTGCTCTGGTTGGCTTCGATATTAGTGGCGCAATACTTCTGCCTGATCTCAGTAAAAAGTAAATTAGCCACGAAATTGGAAGTTTGCCTAGTCTTTAACAGAATATCCAAGGTAAAAGGGGTGGTGAGGAATGCCTCATAGGAACTCTATTGGGCTCTCTCAATCGGGTAAGCTTCAACATCTACTCAACTAGATCGACCTTACAAATGAGGAATGGCTCAATACTCACTTGCTCTTGTCGGGAGTAGTGGGTAAAGAGTCAAGCTCTAATGCCTACCTGATCACAACAAGACAATCAAGAAAAAGGGTGGTGAGAAATGCCTTCCACGGGCTCTGTTAGGCTCCATCAACCATGTAAGCAAAACCAACTACCTGTCTGTTAGTATCATAACAGCATGGTAGAAGGTGAAAGTCATCTCAACATCAACCTGACACATATCTGTGTAGGGATGTGAGGGAGAAAGAAAAGGTGAATGGAAGAATTCTAAGGAAAGAGTTATCTAAGGAATCCAAGGCTAGCGTTTTGGTTACCACATAGTACATGACAAATCGTCGTGGCCATGAGTATCCAAATATCCTCAGGATCTCTTAGGGAACACTAACCCAATACAAAAGGGGAGGAAAACATCATAATGACATCTCACAAGAAAGTTAGAAGAGGTACACTCTCAGTAGAGTGTGCAAAGGGGCAATATCATTCCAAGGGAGTAAAAATAACTGAAGTAGCGAGGGGGCACCTCTGCTATGGAAAATAGGACTAAGCTTAGTAGAAATAATCATCAAGGGAGCTACAGTGGTAAACCCATACAAACTGATGGGAATCCTGTAAGAAGTAGAAGCAATATCAACGCATCCAAAGGACCTCTCCGGTAGCTAGGAGTTGGGTCTCAATGGGGAAACAAGTGGTAAAAGGAACTAAAGAGCTAAATTTTTGCTAAAAAATCAAAGCTCACAAAAAAGAAGATGGTGGCACTTAAGGCATGATGCCCTATATCACCAAGTGAGAAGAAAAGAACCAAAGTAGCGAGGGAACACACTTGTCACCAAGGACAATAACTCTGAATAGGATCAATAATCCTCTAAAACTCATAGTGGTAACACCCACACAAGCTAGTGGGATGGGAAGGGAAAGTGTCCTCAACTAGATCACTAAAAGAAGGAAGGAACATGCTCTTTTGCTAGGAAAATAAAAAAAACCTTGAAGTGGTGATGCTAACATCCAGAACAAGGATGTACTACATCACAACCAGGGAAACAGCTCTTAGTAGCAAGGGGGCACACTCTCCATCGAGAATAGTAACTACAAATAAGACTGATAAACATCAGAGGGTCATAGTGGTAACACCTACCCTGACCGGTAAGACCCTGTAAGGAGTATAAGTGGGAGTGACCTCAACACATTCATAAGACTATTCTGACGACTGAGCCTAGTGTATGAATGGTAGTGTAGGTCACAAAAAGGATCAGGAGAACTAATTTTCTGCTAGAAAATCAAAGCTCTCAAAGAAGTGATGTCAATATCAAGGACAATATAACTACATCACAACTAGGAAAACATCTCTAGCTAGTAAGAGGACACACACACACACACACACACACACACACACACTAGGGGAGTATCAAAATTCTAATTTTTTAAACTAATCATATTGTACGATTTAAATTTGTATGTGATGATTTATTTAGTTATTTCCTCCAACGAGCAGTTAAACAAACCATGGGAAGAAAATTTTCTAAGTATAGACTGTACAAAGATCTCTTCATACAGCCGACATCTATAATATGAAATAGATATGCAATTATTCATCTCAATGATCATAAAATTTTTTTGAATTGATCGTACTGTATGAAGTGAACTTCATACAGATGACGTCCAGAGTATGAAAAGATTAGGTCTCTTTTCGTCCCCAACAATCATTAAAAACTTATGAACTGATTGAACTATATAAAGTGGCCTTCGTACAAACACTGTCTAGAGTACAAAAAGAACTGGTCTCTTTTTATCTAGATGAACATTTTTTTTATCTATTGTTCGTACAGACAACATCCAGAGTATAAAAATGTGGGGTAGCTTTTCGTCCCGATGAATATAAATTTTTTTTAACTGTTCGTAGAGTACAAACATGGTTCATACTTGACGATTATCATGTATAAAACTAGGTCATACAGGTTCATACAAAGCAGCTTTTAAATTATTTGTACATACAAATATCAATCGTATTGTATGATCGTATATGCTCAAAATTATAATTTTCAAATTTCTAGACAGTTTTTCTTATATTTCATATAAAGGTCCTTAGAAACCGACTTAAAAGAATTTGGTTTTTGTGAATTCATTGAGAACTAGTAAAATGGTGATTTGGGAGAGTGATTGAGAGAGAGTTTTTATAAGTGGAGTGTGAAGGGTTCACAAGGTTACTCAAAGGTAAGAATTTCTTTTGTGTTTACTTGAGAGAAGATCTTTGCAGAATATTTGGTACTCTCACAACACTTGGAGGGTGTGAAAAAATGACGGTACTCTGCCGATACTTGGAGGGTGTAAAAGGATGACGATACTTTGTCAAGAATTGCAGAGTGTGAAAAGACGACGATACTTTGCCGCACTGGGGATTGATGGAATAGAGGAAAATTGTAAAGGCGATGGGGGCAAAAGAAGAGTCACTTTGGTAATAGGGCAATACCTGAAGACGGAGTTGTCAAGGAGTAGACGTAGGTCTTGTTGGACCGAACCACAAAAAATCTTTGTGTTCTTTCTATTTTCGCATTTTATCTTTGTGGTGGAAAAGCTTATTTCAAAAAGTTAATCAAATTGAGAAAATTATTAAATCAATTTTCTAAGAGATTTTTGAAATTACCAATTCACCCCCTCCCCCCCTCCATCTCGTGGTTAGCCTTGAGATAATTGTGTAGGTTTAATAACCAATATAATATACATATATATATGTCTAAAGAAAGATTAGATTAAACATAATATTAACTAAATATTTAAATATTTGGGTTAATTAAGTTGATTAAGATATTAAAGAAAAAGAAACACAATCTTAATTCCAAAATAATTAAATTACGTTTTCTATTTTTTTAACAAAAATATATTAATTTTTCTTGAAAATATTTGATTTAGTATTAAATTAAATGATAATTAACTAAACTTTAATTGAATAATTACTTAAAATATTTAAATGATAAAATTAATTGAATTTAAAAATATTTATTTAAAAAAATTAATTACTTAAAATAATCTCTTTTTAAAATAAATTTTCATTTTAAAACACATTTAATTAAATATTTTAAATAAAATGAAATTAATTGTTAATTTAAAAATAAATTAAAAGATTTAGGTAAAATATATTAAATTTATTTTAATTCTAAAATAAATATCTTAATATTATCCACTGTAATTTTTAAATAAAATGTTTTTTGAAAAAAAAAATCAATATTTAATCAACATGTAATTAAGTAATTAAATAATTATTTAAATATTTAAAAATTTAAAAATTACTAAAAATAAATTAAATATTTTAATTTGAATCAAAATTTAAATTAAATTTCATAAAATTATGAAAATTTTGATATAAATTAATGAAATTTTGGATTTATATTTATTTTTAAATTAATTTTATAAGATTATATATTTAAAACATTTAAAATAATTCTTTTATTAATTAAACTAAAGGCGATGGCGATAAGTGTAACGGCGAGCCACGCGGTGCAATCCAGAGCATTAGATCATTTCCATCGTAATAGAGGGCTACATAGCATCATCTAGACCACATGTTTGAAATCGCGTTAACGGCCGAGCATTTATGACCAATCATTACGCCGAGGCAAATGATTAGTCATCATTGGGGGGCGACGCAGCACTGCCACCGCATTGTTACTTATCCGAGTTAGCATCCTCCAGCATTGTCAGATTCTTTGTGGTTTCATCCAAATAGTGGAGATCAGATCCCACGGTTTGATCTCAATTGAATGAGATCAAATTGAAGTAGATCCATCTCTGCGGTTTTTGATATAGGGCTCAGATCAAGCCAGATGATGATTAAGGCAAATCTCAAGCATACACCACCGGAATGGAGCATAGTATGATGAAATCTCAAATGTTGATCTCAAAATCAATGCTGATATTTCATACACCTAGGCTAGACTACAAAAAATGCCCTAATAACATTCTTTAGCTTTGTTCAAGAGATCGATTCAATTATTCAACTTGAAATTTTAAACTAAAAACTATGCATGAACAAAAACGATGGGTAACAAAAAGTACGATTTAAAAAGCACTTTACAAAAAGCTATTTTAATCTAAGAGTGGCGACCTAGGGCTAATATTTTTAAGCAAATTTACCATTTGATCTTCAAAGTCTCTATACGGTTGAGCTGGTAGACTATCCACGTAAGTTTTTGTAGTTGAAAGTACAATTAATACCTTGGATCGACCGCTACAACACCTTAGATGGAAAATGCTTGGGATCACCAAAAAGATCGTCACCAGGAGGGGTTTAACGATGGGTTTTGGTCGAGAAATGGAAGGAGAGATCTCTGGAGCTCAAGGAAAAGCTTGAAACACTCTGGAAGGCTCAAGGATGTGAGAGAATGCAAGATGATGAATCCTCCTCCAAAATGGTGTTTTTCCCTATTTAAAACTCCTGAAGGTGGCTGGATGGTTCTGATGCATCAGAGACCTTGCTCTGATGAGGGACAAGTATCCCAGGCTATTGGAAGGCTTAGCGAAAGGCTGGAGTGGCCTTGCTCTCATTGGATAGCTTTGGGGTGAGTGGGGGGAACCACTACCATTTTAGGCTAAACAAGGCCTTAAGCTTAGTTTGGGGAGCTTAAGGAGAGCTTTAGGGTTTGAATGGAATGCCTAGAATAGCTAAGATAGGAGGTGGTGGGATAGGATTAGTGAGTTGACCATCTAGAGTGGTTTTAAGCATGGGTTGACCCCTTTGATTAGTGAACAAGTCAATGGAGGTAGGGAGGTGTGAGAATTAGGTTAGGTGATCCCCAAGCCTAGAGCCCATACTTTTGAGGTCAAAAGAAAGGGTTGACAACTTCAAAGAGGGTTTAACTATCTTTTGACTTGCTTTGACCACTCAACCAAAGTCAAAATTGATAATGTGGCACTTAGAGGGTAGAGAGCTATTTGGGATAGCTTAAGGAAGGGTTAAAGAGTTCAAGGTCAAAGCAATGGAAAGTGAGAGCATATGAAATAAAGGTTTTACCAAGGATTGAGAGTTAACTTGGTCAACTCAACTTGGGTTTCATTGAACAAAGACTAAGACATGCTTAGGCTATGATTAAGAGTTGGTTTTAAGGGATGAAATTGTTAAATGAGGTCAAATTGGTTGGATTAACCTATTTAAACCCTTTAAGGGTTAATGGGTCAACCTAAGTTGACTTGGTCAACTACTTTAATCCAAGACCTGATTTTGAGTCCAATGGATTTTTTTTGGATATTTGGAGTGTGATGGGTGTGGTCTCAAGGTCTAGAAAGGTCATTTGGGTCAAATGGCCTACTTGGGCCCTTAATAGATCATTGGGTCAATACAGGTTGACTTGGACCTAGGGGTTATGTATGGGATCAACAAATTTGAAATGACATTTTGAATGTTTTAGGAGTGGTACCAAGGAATAGGGAGATCATTTCAGTCAAAATGATTATTTTGCCCCTTTAGGGACTTTTGGGTCAACCTAGGTTGACCTAGATAGCTAAGTTGGCCCATGGTTTGGGTTTGGGTCTAACAGGTCCCAAATGATGTTTGGGGTCATATGGAAAGGTTTCAAAGGTTGATGAGATTGAATCATAATAAATTTTGGTCAAGAGTCCAAAAATCCCCTTAAAGGACATTCTAGTCATTTTGACCTCTGGTCAATCTAGGTCAAAGTGAGTCCAAAAAAATGTAGGTTAAAGTTTGACATATCAATAACAAATATTTCAAAGTGATCAAAGGGTTTTGAGGGGGTTTCAAGGTCAAATTCTACTGGGTGATAGGTCTAGTAACATAGGCCATAAATATTTGAAGGTTTTGTAGCCTTTAGATTTCAATTCAGTTTATGGGGTTAGAAGCATCAGATTGAGCTCAAATTTGAAGGGCTGACCCTAGAGACATGTCTTATCAATTTGCAATTGATATACTCTAAATTAGAAGTTAGTTGACTAGGTTTTCAAATGTTTGAAAAAAACATAGGGAAAGGCTCTCATGACCTAAGCCCTTAGCCTTGGATTCTGATCAGGATTTGAATTGGATTGAGATCTGGATTGACTTGAGATAAAGATTGATTTGAAGTTTGGATTGATTCAAGATTTAAATTGTTCTTAGGGCTTGGAGTCTGGGCGAATTTTAGGATCTAGAATCTAGGAGGATTCTAGAGTCTAAGAAATCCTAGGGTCTGGGTCTAGGAAAGGTCACAATAACCTCAAACAAAAGTGAAGTCAACAGCACTATGGCACTTATGGAACAAAATCCAAGTCCTGAATTTTCACATTTTCAGCCCCAAACATTAGATACTATCTACCCCATTCAACATTCTAAGACTCATAAGTACCAATTAACTTAAAAGTGAAGATTAGTTACACAAAATTACTTGGCTTTGATGATAGATTTTACATTATCCCTTACTTAAAATAAATGTCATCCTTGATATTTCCATTCTACATCCCAGATAATCAAAAACTCTATCGGAACAAGTCAGGATACAACTGCCTCATCTTAAATGCTTTCTCCCAAGTTACTTCCTTCTTTGATCGATGCTTCCAATAAATCTTGATTCTTCGAATTTACGTGTTCTTATATTAAAATTCAGGTTCTTTTCTATAAGTTAGATTGGGTTGCGCCTCTACATTAGTTTCTAGGGCTCACTAATCTATATCGAGCATCCATTTCCTAAACAAAGACAAATGAAACATGTTATGAATGTAAAACATATGGCCTGATATAAACAATATGTAAGTGAATTTTCCAATCCATCTCAATTACTTCAAATGGTCCATTATATCAACAGCTTACTTTGATTTTTTTTTTAATCCATTATATCGGGCACCCATTATATCAAGGGCTTACTTCAAACGATCCATTATTGGGCTGACTTTTACATACATAAAATCACCTAACTACTTGAAATTATACAAACTTGTACTTAGGGTCAAACTATTTTCTTTGCCTATCTTAAACTGCTTTTAATCTTCTTCTAATAAATCTAATTTTCTTAATAGCTCTATCGACTACCTTAGAACTAATCAATCTTTTCTCTCCTACCTCAACTCAAGACAACATCATCTTGTATCTTTTTCCACACAAAGCTTCATAAGGAGCTATATTGATACTTACATAGAAATTATTATTATAAGAAAACTTAATTAGAGGTATATGGTCCTCCAAGCTTCCACCAAAGTTTGAAACACAAAACCATATTAGATATTCCGGAATATGAAAGACTCTTTCAAACAGTCATCTATATTGGGTAAAAAGCCGCATTGAAATTCAACTTCATCCCCAAACCTTCCCAAATACTTCTCTATAGTTTTGAGGTGAATATATCATTCCGATTAGAAATAATAATCTTAGAGATTTCATGTAGTTTGATAATATCTTTCATGAAGAGGTGAGCCAACCTATTAATAGAATCAATCTACCTCATTGGTGGAAAAAAAGTAAACTTTTTCAATTGATCTATAATCACCCAGACTTCATCATGGCCTTGCCTAAACCTGGCAAAGCCCAAATCAAAATCCATCGTTATCTCCTCACATTTCCACTTAGGAATATGTAACAATTGTAATAATTCTCTAGGTCTCTAATGCTCAGCTTTAATCATCAAATATGCTTTACATTTAGAAATAAACATTGTTACATCTTGCTTCAATCTAGTCAACTTGAACATACTCTTCATATCATGATATATTTTTGTCTTATCTAGACGAATAAAAAAAATTTTGCACTACTCATCTACATGTAATTCAAATGTCTTTCTAGAGTAAATCAAATCACACAACCCTACATATTACTCATCTATCTTTTGAGCTTCCTTAATCTTGTCCTACAATAAAGGCTAAACTATCATCTGAGAAATGATTCCAACAGACACATCAGAGTAACACATAACTTTGAACTCCAACCTCCTCATTCTGTTGATCAATGCTTACTCATAAGTAATCAAATTGGTTGTCATTCTAATTGATTTTATGTTCAATGCATCAGCAACCACATTTACTCTGTTGGATTGATAAATGATATCTAAATTATCATTTTTAATCAACTCTAATCACATTATATGTATCATGTTCAATTTCATTCTAAGTGAAATAATATCTACCAACTCTAAATCATGAGTCAAATAATTCTTCTTATGCAACTTCAAATTCCTAGATATATAAGACCCACCTTTTCACTCTGTTATAATAAACACCTCAATGATTTCAACAAAGCATCACTATATAGTTGAACTCCTATACTCATCAAAATAAATAATACAAGGGCAGACAACAAACATTCCTTTAGTTTCTAAAAGCTTTCTTCACACTCTGGTGTCCAAACAAACTGAGTGACATTCTGAGTCAACCCTGTCAAAAGGATTACAATCTGTGAGAAGCTTCTAACTAACTTATGATAATATCTTACCATGCTACGAAAACTATGGACCTTAGTCATAGATGTGGGCCTCGGCCAATCCACTATGTCCTGCATTTTCTAGGGATCCATAGTATGTTACAACCTAACCTGATAAGACCAATAGACTGGACAAGTCCTATCTTGTTAACTTGCAATTGGCAAACACTAGGATATATGTTTATAATTTTTTTTTTTTTAATTTTCTTCCAATACAAACTTTAAAATGAACTGCAGAACACAAAACTACTTAAAAAAATCAAGCACTACAAATAATTTCATCCTTAAAATTTTTATTTAATTATCAAAATGTATATACAATATTTATATTACAATACATTGCTACCAACCAGAGTACAAAACAGAATACAATTGCTAGGCCCTAAAAATTGAAAGAGGAAATAATTATACTGTCTCAGATCTTATCTTAAAATTACTACTCAACTAGTTCCTTCTATTTCTTAGGCCCTAAAAATAAAAGGCAAAATATCTGTGAGCTAACACAGCTTAGTATACTACATTTAAACCGATCTGAATTCCGAAACATTCGTTTATTAAGTGATTAACAAATACTAAATGCAATAAAATAAATCATTGTGCATAGCAAAATAATATAGGTTAAATTTAATAAAAAAATCTAGAAATTGTCATAATTTTAAAAACTAAGTTAGGTTAAATGCCACATAACTCGATCCAAAAAACTTTTAGAACTAGGTTGGATGCAAAAAAAGGGTTCGAAGTCACCCAAATTGGGTTTTCTCTAACTAAAAACATTCTCCTTCTCTCTCTAAGTCATCTTCCTAAAATGAATTATATTAAATGGCATAGTGGATTTAGAAATTTTAATATAAAAATTTACTCTAGTGTTGTGGGTATCGTAGGGCACCTCGCGACACTGGCCATAGCACAACCCTATTAAACGTTGACTTAGTCAAATCATTTTTAGCTAACTACACAAACACCTATTGGCTTTGTTGTCTATAGTCACCAATAAAGTTGACGCATGCTATTATGTATATGGTTGATGCACATCATCAACACCAACAACAATAACCCACCAAATTTTTCACTTCATTACCACCAACACCAATGAACATTATTATAAAACTACCGCACACCATCAACATTAACACTGACGCTAGTTGACTTTATCACCTTCATTTGACACTAATATCGATGCACACAATCACTTACAAGGTAAATGCACATGTCATCACCAACACCATACACACTAACTTCATTGCTTATCGTCACCGTCAAAATCAACACATTCCATTGCATATAAGTTGATGCAAGCCTTCAACACCAACTCCAACACTAGTTAATTTTATTGCAGGCCGTCACTATTAATGTTGACTCATAACATTGACTATAAGGTTGATGCACAACATCAACACCAAAACTTATACTCATTAAGTATGTTGCTTGCCTTTGCTAGTAACATTATTACATGATATCATCTATAAAGACAATGCTTGCTTTCAACACCAATATTGATGCTCACTAACCTTATCGTCGATGTCACCACCAATATTGATGCATGATATTGTCTAAAAGGATGAATAATGTCGTCGACACCAACTCTGTCTCCAACATATAAACTAATATTTAGACTAAACTTCATAATATTTAATATTGTTTCCTAGAAAGATATTGTCAAGCATATCATGAATAATCTCTTGAGGGAAATTTAAGGCCTCAACACTATTTAAAATTTCAACATAAATTTTATTTTCTATTGTTTATGTCTACTATATTGTATAAGTGAATTCTCCAAATATAAGAAAGTTTATCATCGACATCATACACTAATTGAATTATTCACTTTGATGAGGCTTCGTGATTTTTCTCTTTTTGAGTATTTCATGTAAAAATGTTGGATTCTCTAACAACTCTTATCATGTGTGTTGAATCTTTATATAAAGTCAAGACCTTAAATGCTCTCTTTGCCATCATAATTTTTTTAGAACATTACACCACAATAAAGCATAATTTTTTATATTTATTCAATGATTTTGTATCTTCTCTTATACTAATTTTTGGTTGAAAATTCTTTAAACAAATTTAACCCTATATATTTTATTATCCTTTCTTACATTAACTTTCAAATGAATTTTCTTCATAGAATTTTGTCCCTATTTATAGGAGTGATACTAAATAACACCACTCATAACCCAAAAAAAGTCTTGATGCATTAGTACCTGAGATATTATCGAGAAGTAGTTGTGTAATACATAGGCTTCATTTTGGATAGCTTTCATATTGCTTTTTAAAGTAACTTTTAGTACAAAAATTTCTAGAACTAGATTTTTTTTTAATAGAAAGCAGAAAGAAAACTATCCCAAATGAAGCCATACTTACATAAGATTTTTTTTTCCTCTAAATACATTAGAATTATTTTAGTTATAAGGGAGGGAAAATGATATTCTTGAATTTATTGTTGTGACTCGAGCTCACGAGTTTTATGTTTTTTATGATAACAAATATTTTTATACCTCATAGTATTTTTCATTCTATATTTGTTTGTGTGTAAACTAATATTTCAAGAATATCATACAACATCAAACAAAGAATCAAAGCTCAAGATTGGGTTGAATAATATTATGTTGTAAAGGGTCTATAATATTTATTGATGTACTTTTGATTTTTTGAGTCAAGTCCTGTAAGGGAGTATGCTTGTTTGATAACCATCCACACACACACTCAAGGGGGTGAGATCTAGTCAAATCCAGAAGATTAAGTTTTAAACTAATCATACTGGACGATTTTGGATCGTCCAGGACAATCCTTTATGATCTTGGAAAACAGTCACCAATGCTAATTTAGGCAAGATTTTAAGATTTAATTTTTATTCTAATCATCCCGGACAATCTTGATCGTCCCGAACGATCAATACAAATCAAGCCTAAATTGATCCTATGATTAGGGGATTAATTATGGTTAAATTTTTTAATCAATTATTCTAGATGAGCTGTATAACATAAAGGACGATGTTTACCGACATACCTGATTTTCCTAAATCATCCAAGGCGAAATACAATAATTTTTCTTCTAATCATCCCGGACGATCACAATATCATCCTGGACGATCTGTATAATTTTGCACTGATCGTCCTGGACTATCCTAATATCATCCGGGACTCTTAGGTCAAATTCTACACTTCATACTGGACGATCCTACGTTGGTCCAGGATGATTTTTGGCACCAAAATTGAGTTTTTAGGGTTTTTTTAAGCTCTCTTTTTAAGCTCATCGTACGGGACGATCCTGCGATCATCCCGGATGATATTTGGCATTGAAATTGAGTTTTTAAGGTTTTTAAAAGTGCTCTTTTAGGCACATCGTACTGGACGATCATGCAATCGTCCTAGATGATTTTTGCCACCAAGATTAATGTTTAGGGTTTTTCAAAGCCCTATATTTAAGCATTGTTAAGGCACTTTAGATGTGTCTTTGGCAGACATTGAGGCTTCATTTCTTTTGGAGAAAACTTGAAGCGAGTGCTTAAAAGAGAGAGAGTAAATGGTGGAGTTTGAAAGAGTGAGAAGATCCTTGGAGGGGGTTTCACACAGTTGCTTCAGCAAGCTTGCGCCTTAGTACCATCGGATTCAAGGCTTGTCTTGAGGGAAGTTTTGGGAAGAAGAAGAACTCTTTGATGTCATATAACGCAGCTACTCCGCCACACTGAGGAAAGTGAAAGTGATTTTGTAAGGTCTTCTTTGCCTAACTATGGGGGCTAAAGGAGAGACATTGAGTTTAGTGCAATACTTGGAGAGTGCCTCCGAAGAGTGGATGTAGGTCAAGGTTTGACCGAACCACTATAAATTTGGTGTGTTCTTTCCTTTATTATTTATGCATTTAATTTTCATACTTTTATTTTCTTTGTGGTGAATTTTGGTTTGGTTTGAGTTTGTGTTTTGATTGAGAAATTTTTTAAATACAAATTCATCCCCCCTCTTGGTTAGCTTTGGGCTAGTTTATAAGGGCTTAACATTCCTAATGAACTTTCATTTATATACTTTCAAATAGATCTATATGACAATTATTAAACTCCAACAAGAAAGTTTTCTCAAAAAAAAAAAAAAAAACTCATTATTAAAACAATAATTAAATAGAAAGAGCGTTATTTTAAAATGAAATTAGTGATAGTTTGTATGAGATGGAAAAGAGAAATGGAGGAAGGAGTGGATATATATATATATATATATATATATATATATATATATATATATATATATATATATATATATATATATATATATATATATATATATATATATATATATATATATATATATATATATATATATATATATATATATATATATATATATATATATATATTGATAGCTTGCATAGGTGAAGTAATTTGTGGTTAGATTAATATTTTATATGATATTTTGAATTGCACAAATTGAAAGTTTGTTAGGGATGTTAATCCCTTATGAACAAGCCCAAGGCTAACTAATAAGGGGGGTGAATTGGTATTTTAAAAAATTTCCTAATCAAAACATAAAACTCAAACCATAACTCACCACCAAAAAGTACGGAAATTAAATGCGAAAAACATAGTAGTAAAAGAACACAGAGAGTTATAGTGGTTCGGTCAACTCGACTTACGTCCACTCCCCGGAGGCGCCCTCCGGGTATTGCACTAAACTCAGTGACTCTCATTTTTCTCCCACAGCAAGGCAGAGAAGCCTTTACAAACCTCCTTTCCACCGACACCGGTGATGCAGTGAACCCAACTTCTTTTGCTTCCTCCTAAAGCAGGCAGAGAATTTTGATCGATTAATGAAGTGAACCCCTCTCAACCCTCCAAGGATTTGATGGAAGAAAAAGATGTGGATCAATGCTTGGAGAAACTTTTATGAAACCCCTCACAAACTCCCCCTCATAAGATCCTCTCTCTCTCTCTCTCTCTCTCTCTCTCTCTCTCTCTCTCTCTCCCTCTCTCTCCCTCTCCTCTGGGCTCTCATAGGTCAAGACAACAGCAAAAGATATTTTTTGGGATAGCTCTTTATTTAAATAAACTGATATTATCATCCAGGCAGATATGAATATCGTCTTGGAAGATCAGCTTAATTAGCCCAAACAGTTTGGGACGATTAGAAGGTTTTTATTCATATCGTTCAGGCTGATAATATATCTTCATGTACGATTAGTACAAATCAAAGAATATCATCCTGAAAATCGCACTGAATGGATGGCTAGACGATGGAAAAATAGCTTGATCGTCCAAGCCAATCTCACGATCATCCTGGATGATTATTTCAAATCTGTGAAAATCGTTCATAGCACGCCCTGAATAGAAGCTGGCTGATGTTAATCGTTCAAGCTAACGTCCCGGATGATCCTGCGATCGTCTAGGATGATGTGATCGAGTCAGCAAACCTTAATTATTTTCCTTAATTACTAGATTAATTTAGGCATAATTGATGGACATCATCCAGGCCGATGTCTTGGATGATGTCCAAAAATAAAGAATACCTAAATAGATCTGGCGACTGATTCTTTTTTATTTGAGCCTATCATCCCGACCGATATGAATATCGTCCAGGACGATCTGCTTAATGACAGTTGCCTTAACCAATATGCCCTTATTAGTCTATTTTTGAACAGATCATCCAGGATGATTTATGGATCGTCTCAGATGATGTTATCAAAAATAGTAAACTCTATGAAATAGTCAAAAATTCTCCCAAAGTGTGTGTGTGCAAGGTTAATTACATCAATAACCACATCTTTTATAATAAACTCAAGATTAGGAAAAAAATTACAAACTGACTTAAACCTAGTCTACCCAATCTTGAGCTGGTTCAAATTGGAGTCTTGATCTTGTGGACCTGAAATGTTAGTAGGCAAGGAAATCATAGAGAAATAGAAGTATTTTCTATCATCAAAATTCTATTTCTTGAAATCATATACGCAACAATCTCCTCCTTTTTTATGATGGCAAACCCAAAAAAAATCCAAGCAGATCAAGGCATTTTAATGGAAACAGAGTGACAGAGATCAACTATCCAATAACAGAATTAAATTAAAGAACAAGCAATACAATTAACTACTCCTCCTTTTGACATCACAAAAAGGATGAGGAAAGTAAAACAGAAATAAAGTAGGGACTAAAAATAGAAATAAAGCTGAGAATAAAAAATAGAAACAAACTACGATGTGAGAAAAAGTTAAAAAATCAGAGAATGGCTGGAGATGATCAGAGAAAGCCTAAACACATGAAAACATCAACTAGAAAGGAAAAATAAGATACAAAAAAGACAAGAACAAAAGCACAACAAAGGTTTTTTTAATCAAATCTTGAATATGATAAGTTTTTCGTATGATTGAATTAAAAATTTATAAGAATTAATGAGTTAACATCGTCGGAATCTGAAAAATTGGTAACACAACCGATATTGTTTTTTCCTAACTCCGACTTCTCCCAGGGAAAAACTTCTTTTGAAAACAAAGATATAAATCAGAAAAATTAACTTGATAACAAAAAGATATCCATTCAAAACTTGGTTTCAGAAAATATTTTATAAAATAATATATCAAAGTAATTAGTTACGATCAAGAATTCTGAAATCAAGCCTTTGAACACATGAAATCTTCTAAGATTTAAAAATTTTGAAAGAGAAGGAGCTTGCTTTTGGTGGGCTCATTTTATGCCTCTTGTCAATTTGATTAGCACTCTTTATGCATCTTTTGATTTTTTTGATACACTTTGTGTGTATATATATATATATATATATATATATATATATATATATATATATATATATATATATATATATATATATATATATATATATATATATATATATATATATATATATATATATATTTCAATTTGGCAATATTGCACATCTTTTGATTTTGACATCATTGACCTTTTTTTTATTTAATTTTTCAAGCTAGGTCCCTTTTTCAAAATTCTTAAGCACTCTCAGTTGTGATTATATCTTTTAAATATTAAAGAAGAAAAACTCACTCTCTAATATAAGGAAGAATGAATCACAAAACAGAATCAAAAAATCATATGATAAATGCAACGATAAGATTTCAAAAAATTTGAAGGTAAAATAAAGACTTTGATCATTATATATATAAGATATATTATTGAAGCAAGATTGAAAAAGATCTCAATTATATAGTCGAGTTGTTGATTTGTGATAACTTTTATTTGGAAAAGAAAATTACACCACTAAACGAAGTTAGAGAAAAAGGAAACAATCAATAGTGTTTCCCTCTTTAACTGATTTAGAGATGTCAAACCTTGGCTACAAATTTTCAAAAACAATAACAAGGCATTAGATATCCGAGCCGCAACTCCAACAATGTTTATGATCTGAATGTGGTTGTAGAAATGAGCAAAGTTGTCCATTTGAAAGTTTAGAGTTTACCAAACCCTTCATCATTGAAGGCCTTCAAAGTAATTGTGAAATTGGTGTCAATTGCTATAAGGATTTTGAGCAAGCCTTGCACAATGGCGAAGAGGAGTGTAGAAACACCGCCAATGACCTAGAATCGCTCATTTCTCTCTTCAATGCACACTCCGCTCCACCACAATTCCAGTATCCCCGTGGAAAAAATGGAGATGAAGTGTGCAATGAAGATGAGGCTTGCAAATGTGTTAATATAAAAAATGAAATATTTTAGAGATAGAGCATTGAGTAAATGATAAAAAAATCATTAGATTTTTACATGCATTTATTTTTGTCTCAGACTTTTGTAGATTTTCAATATAATTCTTCAACGCATCAAATTTGAATCAATTTTAGCTCACCATCAACATTGATGTTTTTATGGACAAAAAATTGGTGGAAAGGAGCATTCATTGGATAATTTCTACTTTTATGGTCCATCTTACTAGTTAATATTAACTTAAAATAATGGATTAACTTTAACAAACCAAAACTACTTCCATGCAAAACTTCATTCCAAAAACTTTCATCCAAAGAAATGAAAAAGTTTATAATAAGATGAAATTAATTCAAATTAAGTGATTTAAGGCACTAAATTAAACATCTTGAAAGTATTGGATTCAAATGGACACACCTAAAAAGTTGAAGTACCATTTTAATCATCTATTCCATATAGATTTGTTATAAATTAGTATAATTGCTAAGAAACTTATTAATGGCATGATGAATTTTTCAGTGAGGAGGCAGACAAGAGGTAGGGTTCAGTAGGCAAGGAGAGGGAGTGAGGTGAAAGGGTAAATTATGATGTTTATATATGAAAAGCGTTCTATCCATTTGAGATGGCCATTCTTGTAGCCATACCAAACCGGCATGTGTCTTATGAAGAACATTTCAACTAAACCAAGAGCCCAACATAGAACCTGGTTAAGTCTATTAGAGAGATTTATAGTTTCTGACCCATTGAATGCTGGCCTTTCTGGCATGCAATATACAGACCACCATCCACAGCAATGTATCTTGAAGCATGTCAATATATCCTCTGTGATTGAGCCGTAGATCCACACCAGACGCTAAATTCAGTAAAAAGTTATAATATTTATTAACAACTCTTTAGAAAAATTAAGAGTTATACTGCACACATTTCTTTGGCTATAATTATTTTGATGTTTTTTAGTTAAATTAATCAACCCCTAGGAGTTGAATGTGCTGTTGATTGGTTTACATCTGTTATGTAATAAGATATTATTTTTATATAAATAACACTACCAAGTAGAAAATATTATTTTGTTAAGTAACATCAAATTTAACACCCAAAAAATTACCTCTAGTCCCCATTCTATCTTGTCTTCATCGTCACAGCTAATGATGTGAATGGCCTCTTTGAGTAGAGCTTCTGCGCTTGATGAGGGGGGAACTCCACCTTGCTCCATTAAAGCGGATGTCACAAAGAATGCATATTTCCCAAATCTCTTATCTAAGTTCATTTGAGACATGAGCACCTGCTTGTCTTCATCAACTCCTATTCAAATTGCATATGTAGGGTGAAATTCAAACTTGTTAACAAATGCTAAAAACTTGGATTAAAACCAAAGCAAGGAAATACTTGCCTACATCTACTGGAAGCCACTATCATTTTTGTCAAACCTTGGCTTCTTCCGCTTGCCAAGGCAAGGACAACAGTCACAGCTCACCATTTTTGGCCTTTTGGGTCCTTTAGGTGGACTGTAGCCATAGAGAACCTGATGGCAAAAGACCCAACCAATTCCCACATAAATTGGACCTTGGATTCAATCTAAACCTTTCATATTTATTTGGAAAAAAGATGACCCAAATATTAGTTATTGAATTATTGTCTATGCTGGACCTAACAAATCATCCTTGCTACATTATAATCTAGTTTGCCAAATTAAAAGTGAAATTTAGGCTGAGCTATGAAAGTGGGTTTTAATGATGTCTATGAAAAATCTTTCAAATTAGATCAAAGTGATTCATGCAACTTACATTAAAGAAAACAATATTCCTATTTGCATATCGATCATTCTTATCAAAGCCATCAAATCTTTACTGGAACTGAACATAACACACTTTCCTCCCAACCTGAGGATCCATTAAGAAACACATCGACTCTCTTATAGCCTTGATGTTGATGCAATGATCACAATCTAAGTTGAGCATGAATGGCGCATTTGTGAGCACTACGGACACACGAATCTGCAACCTCTCCAGAATTATAAAATTTGAAGCTAATTGTCATTTTTTAAATTGAAAAAAAATAGAAAGAAACAACTTTAATTTGATTACCATAACATTCATCGCACCAGCCTTCTTATGATGCTGGAAACCAGTCCTTTTTTCTCTGGAGATATACACAAGATGTGGTAGTTCATTGCCATCAACGTCATGGCCTCCATTTTGACCTAGTAAAACCTATATCATGCCAGGGTGATCTCGGGTGTTATTTCCAGGCCATGGAGTTCCATCCTTCATAATCCATCCTTCTACTGACCCCTTAGTGGCTTTCGCCACCAATGCATTTATCCTAATCTTAAACTCTTTGTATTCTCTCTGATGCAGCAGCAGACCAGAACTATTTAGTTTGTATACATATTTCAATGAAACTTACCGCCCAAATAAATCAATTTGTTCCACATTAGCAACTTATATATTAGAAAATATTTTTAAATAAAACAAATAATATGTAATCTTTGTCTCGCATCTAATTGATGAAACTCCTCATACCTTAAAATAATGGATATTTCATTTGAGTAATATTTCATTTGTTGATGTAGACAATACATAATGTAGATAATAATTTTAAAAAAATTTATCAACTTTAATGAAGAACTTAATATTATTGAAGTTAGGGATGAGAAGGACCTTCATGGCTCTCCTTTCCTTCACAAAGGTTGGTTGATGTTGTCCTTCAGGTAATCTACAATGATAACAATAATAGATAGCGACCAATAGAGTGAAATTATATAAAATTTTTGTGTGTGTATTTTTAAGTATTCATTAAGGTTGTAAAAATCGGATCGGACATAGAACCGGAAGGAGAGGTTAAGAGTTTAATGGTTCAATCAGACTCAAATCATGGACGAACCATGTGATACAACATTTATGAAAACTTTTTAAATATATGTTTTATAGCCAAAGTCATCATCAAGATTTGTGTTATGCATTTTACTTCAAACTTTGGTATATAATCTATATTAGGTCATGAATATATTTATATTTTAATGAAAATTAAATACATCTAATATTGTAACTTTTTAAAAAAAATTATTAATTTTTAATATTTGAACTAAATGGAATAATTAGAAAAATTATTGCTAGAATATATTAAAACAAATTATGTTAAAATAAGCTTGAAAATGTTTTGATTAAAAAAAAATGTAAATATATAAGTTTTGAAAAAGAATTAATTTTCTTTGGGAATATTTAAATTTTAAATTTTGAAATTTAACACATCATTATAAACAATAGACCATCTCGAAAGGCGATAATATCGTTTCCTAATGGGTTCAGATTTCAGAATTTTAAATTTATCCGGATTATCATAGTCAAACTCAAGGAGAAACAACATATGATCTCGAAAGATCAAAATGAAGTCCAATCAATTGCTTGACTATAATAATTTGGATAAGAGATCGTTGATCTCATAATCAAAATCACAATAGAAATTGATATATCTCTCCAAAGAAAGAAGCTATCAATCGCTATTGATCATTTTAAAGTAGAGATAACGATCATTTAATTTTGATTTTCCCAAAGATAATTAATCAAAGGTTTTGAAAAATTAGTTTTGAAAATTAGTTCTGGGTTACTAAATCTCCTACGAACGCAAGCCCTCGTAGTTAATTACATCATAGGAAATCAGAATTTCCTACGAAAACTCTCGATTAAAATAGCGATATAAATTTTATTTAAGATTTTCAACGATTAATATCAAAGGAGATTAGGGTTTTGAATTTTCAATCGGGAATGGTTCAAGTTTGAGCAGTTATTTCTGGAGTCAAAGGAAGAAGTGTAGGGGGGGTGTTTTGAGATTCTGAATTACTTCAGAAACACCTCAATCTATCCTGAGTGTTAGGCCTGTATTTGATTGAAAGAAAATTTTTTAGTTTGAGTGGTCAATTTTATTAGAAATTTGGGATTCAATTCCCGAAAGTTGAGGACTTATGGCCCGAGCCAGCCTCAGAACCTAAGTCTAAATTGGGCACTAAAAATTAGTGCCCCGAACCTAGCTAGTGCAATGCGGATCTGGTCTTACCCCGGCCTGGATTGGGGAGCCAGCTAAACCACCTAAACGATTTTAAAATATGAGTCCGGTCTTTTAATGTTGAGTGGTAGGGACGTTAATTAGAAAATTTTAGAGGAATGGGGTCGACATCTAGAGCAGATCCTTAATTGACCCCTTAGACTCATGTCGGGTTTTATGTCTAAATAATGCAATTAAATATTAGACTCGATTTTAATGTGTCACTAATGCGATGCATGCTAATTGACTCGATTAGATGCAAAATCAGTATGTAGCAGTTTAAAAATTTTTGGCTTAGAAAATAGGTTTTATCCTAGAGATTGCATAACATCCCCTTGACAGATCGGCACCCTCATAGGTCAGGTGGCCTGCCAGAACCCGCAGGCGGGGAGATGCCTAACAAGGTTGAGAAAGTACAATATGTATGCATGAAAAACCCTCGGCGAGTCTGAGCTTACTTCTTAGGACCGTTTAGAGTTGCTATCTTATCTTAAAATTTTTTATTTAATTGAAGTAGAAGAATTTTTTTGACAGACCCCTAAGAGCCTAAATTCGCATTCCAGGTCAATCCAAACACGACATGCAAATAAAAAGACTAGAAAAACATGAGTTCTAATGCGCAATCAAATTAAATAAATCAACTATATTAAATATATCAAATTGAATGTCCATATGGCAAGTGCCACTTATTATTACATCACAGAAATGACAGTAAAGTAGAGTGGCCGGGCACCACTGACTACAACCCGGATTTCTAATCCTAAATCAAATGACTTTGAGATTTGGGATTCTTCTCGTGGTCCACTTCTTCGTCTTCTTACGAACATCTCGATTCGTCGGTTCCGGATATCCAAATGGAAAGAAACTCCCCCTTGATCAGGGTGTTATCTTTCCTCTTTGGATATTTAAAAAGTATCCTAATTTGACTTCCAAATGAAAGAAGACTCTCCCCGTTAGGGATGTCTTCATCTCTTTGGAATTCAAATTGGATTAATCATCCAAATCTCAAGTCATTTCAAATAAATTACAACCTTAATTGAATTAAATTTATATTGAATGAAATAAGAAAATCTAGACTCGATCCTGCAAGGTTATCCTAATAATCAGCAGTTATATATATTCCATCCCAAATAGTTATAATATGAAAATTAAAATGCATTTTTTTAGCCACACTTGGCCATGCTCTTTTTATTTAAAGGGGGTCTTAAGCGCGGCAGGTACCTGTGCAAAGAGTTATATATTTTTTTTATTAACTGCCCCCTTTAGTTTTCAGCTCCTTATATGAGCATGGCCACCTGCATAAGATTGCACAAATATATAGACTTCGTTCCTAGCCTATGGGTAGGTCTAACGCACAATCAAACACGGAGTGCAGTGCAATAAGCAAGTAAATAAACACAACAATTCTATACTAGCAAACAACATGCAGTGAAAGCCCGAAAATCCGGCACACAGCAGAAAAAGGTAAAACATCGGCCTATCCTAAAACTAGAGTCGGTGATCCTAGCACAACATCTAAAGTGTGTGAGGTAGGTCGTGTGGTCTTGACGTATCTTAAATAGGATATTAAGTTAAAGTTATTTAAAGTTTGATTGGTTGAAAGGCTTAAGGGATTTTTAATTAGAATTTAAATATTAATATTTTAAATCTTTTAAAATCAATTATTTAATTATTTGTTGAAAACCACCTTTGTTTCACACCGAGGCCGTGAAGTTTATTTCACCTTCCTTGGGGCTGAGTAAACAGCCTCGTAGGCCTGGGTTACCTAGTGGTACCTGGTATAATTAAGTAGCTTAAGTTGATTAAGGTTCAAAAGTTAATGAATTTTATCCAAAATTGGTTGATTACTGATTTTAGAAGTTAATTAATGAATTTTGGAGTTTTAAAATGAATTTCAAGTTTTTATGAATTTTGGAATATTTTAATGATTTAATTAAGGGGTCAAAAATTGAGTTTTTAATTAAGAGTGTTTTCTGGAATGTTTGTATTTTATTAAAATACTAGACCTTACTACGATCAGTTAGAAGGTAAGTACGTTGAAATCGGATTTTTCTACATCTTATTACGAAGGTTTGAAGTTTTGAACTAGTTTTGACCTAGAGTTGACCGATTTATTGACTTTTTGAAATATTACAGATTTCTGGAGTTTAACATTTTTAACAAATATTAGGCTTTATTATGAGTTGAATGCAAGTGAGTTCATTCAATTTGAATTTTTCTGGAATTAGTTATAAGGGTTTGAAGTTTATGTATTTATTGGAATTATTGAAAATCCTTAATTAAAGGGGCTTTTTGGGATTTTGATCCAAATGAGGTCCCAACTTCTTGAAATCAGCTCCAAAGGTCAGGAATGACCTAAGGTGAGATTCCCAAGTGTTTGGGAAATTTTTGGAATTTTTAATAATTATTAATTAATTATATTAATAAAATAGTGATCTTCAATTAAAATTAGATTAAGGTTTAAATTGCTGTCAATTCAAGGGGATTTTAATTTTCATTGATTAAGGTTTTAATTCTGGTCAATTTGAGGTATTATTTGTATTTTTTGGGTTTAATCTTGATTTATTAGAATTTTTGGAAGCTTTAAGGCTTAATTGAGGGTTTAAACTCAACAAATTCATTAAGGGACTTAATGATTTCAAAAATCAGTGAAAATTTTTCTATGGGTTTTAGATGTCACTATGTTCAATTGTTCAGAGTTTTGAGCCAAAAGGATGTGTATCCTAATTATTAGAATTTCTCTAAGTTTTCTAAACATAAGTCCTTAATTATTGTCCTTAATGTCACTAAGTTATAGGTTTGAATCAATTGTTTTCACTAACCCTTGGACACTAAATATAAGCACATCCCCACATATCAAATCATGAACAAGATGGAAGTGATCCTAATGTTCCATAGAATAATTATGGTGAATTATTAAAGTCATAAGTCATGTGAATACTTATGAATTTGATAATTCAAACATAAAACAATAAGCATATCAAACTGAATTGAAGATATTAGAAGATGTAGATCACATCTTCAAAAAGGATTCTATTCAATTTGAAAAAAAAAATAATCATATATGGTTGAAGGGTTATTTACAAGAGGGCCATGATATTTATTCAAATCAATTTTTCCTTAAACATATATGATTATGACATGAACTTATTTTTCAATGAAAGTTAGGCTTTCAATGATTCCATGGAATACTAATATGCATTGATTAGATGACTGAAAAGTTTCCAAATGAATTTTCAAATATTCAGTCCAAGTAATGGATTAAACATTTGAACATCCATTTGGGATTAGAATCAAGCTCTGAAATCCTCCCCAAAAATTCAGAGGATGCCTACACTAAACCTCAGGTATCATGCCATTTAATTTTTGATTTAACTAGACATTTATATAAATTATAATGAAAATAAAATTGGAAAATTAAGGGTTTAAAAATCAATTTTCAAAATAATGAAAACCAGGTTCTGATTTTATTTTTAGAAAATAGAGGATTTTATTCCGAGAAAAACAAGTGGTTGTGGGGAAAATTTGGTTCAGTATTTTATTTTTAATGATTTTTAGAAGTTTTGGATTTAAATATAATTAATATAAACCTTAAAATGGGATTTACACACGGCAGCGGCTGATTGGTTCAGGAGGAAGGCGGCGGTCAAGTGGGCCAACTCACTTAAATGAGTCAGCACGATCTGGCAACCCTCGGATCAAACCACGGCTTCCATCCGATGGCAGGGATTGAATCCTGCATTTGATCTCTGTTAAGAGATCGGACGGTCCTAGAGGCCTCCGCGGTTTGCAAAGGACGGACCAGATCGAGTTGGATGAAACTCCAACCATCCTGAACTAGAGCAGCTCGGGTCAGACGAATGAAGGATGAAATCAAGGCCGTTAAAATCAAATAGATTGAACTAACGGTCATGATTTCGTCTCTAAGCTCAGCAAACCGGAAGCCCTAAACTCAAAAGAAGTTTTAAACTTCGTTCACAGAGGATTAAATGGCATGAAAAATGAGATCCAAGCGACAGTCACTGAGAAGAAGAGTGGGGAATAGATTTCATGCTTTTAAAGATCCTATATGAATGCCTATTTAGGAACCTATGTAAGAGCCTAGGGTTAGAGATTTACATTGGTTCAAAGGACGGATTGAACCGTTTATGGATTTGTTGCATTTGTAGATTGTCCACGCTCCTTTTTGTAGAAGACACTACGGCTGGAGGAGCTACGGATCGATCTGGAGAAGATTGGATGTGATTGGCTTTCGGTTTGGCCGGAGAATCACCGCCGGCGACCTCCAAACGCCGGATTCTGACTTGTGGAACGTTTGGGTATTAGTTAAAAGCATGAAGGAGCAATCATCTCGGCTGGAGAGGCTGAATATGGAGAGATATTGGAAAACTTAGAATGATCGCTCAAAATGGGGTATTGCCCTATTCAAACAGCCCTAGATCTATTGGACGGCTCTGATAGCTCTAGTAGCCTGATAGGATGATGCCATGTGGCCTAGGGCAGTTATGAGCAGGTGGAAAGGACACTTGGAAGGACAATGAGGTGGAAAGCCTCTCTTGGTCCCCACTTGGGCATGTGAGTATTGCAAGCCATTTGATGTTGATCCAATGGCTTGGAATGAGGTTAAGAAAGTTCTGGAATGGCTCCAAATTGCTGGAGCTGAGTTGGCATGGAAATGCCATGTCATTTGGGCATTTAAACCCCTTAAAAGGGGTTTGTTGACTATGTTGACCAGTCAACTGGTCAACAAAGATGAGGTGGCACCTAGAAAGTCCTAATGAGCTGATTTGAAGGATCCTAAGGCAACCTATTAGGAGCTTGGGTGATTAAAGCCTAATCATGCAAATTTGACCAATATTTTCACATGTATAACTTGGTCAAATTGACTATGATGTGACTTTAAATGACTTGGATATGATTTGAACCATTTAATGGGATTGATTTAAGGATTTAGATTACTTGAATGTGTTGATTTGGCTAAATTGGGTGATTTGATTGAATGTATCGAATTGGTTCATATGGGTCAAATTCGACCAACCATGGCTTAGTTGACTTGGTCAACTATTGGTTGGGTCAAGGGTCCAAATTTGGGCTCAACAAGTTTGAAATATGATTTTGAGTTTTTTTGAATGTATTTTGAAGGTTCAAGGGAATCAATTAGGCCAAAACACCCATTTGGGCCCTTAATGGGCCCCTTAGGTCAACTAGGTTGACTTGGTCAACCAGGTTGACCCAAAGTTTGGAAATGGGTCCAACAAGTTTGGTTTGACATTTGAAACTTGCTAGAGGTGGTTGCATTCGATTTGGAGTTCATTTGGTTTGAAATCACTATTTGAGCCCCATAGGGGTATTTGGGTCATTTTAGGCTCATGGCCCCTAGGGGCTGAAATGAGTCTAGAAAAATTCAGTTTGTTGTTCAACATATCATGATTAATTGTGTAGAAGTGACTAGAGGCTTTGGTGAAGGCTCTAAGGTCAGAAACTTCTATGGGACAGGTCCAGTGGCATAGGCTGTAAATATTTGAAGGTTTTACAGCCTTTGGATTTTGATTTAGTTTTTTAGGTTAGAGACCTCAGAATGGGCTCAAATTTGGAGGGTTGCCTCCAGAGACATGTCCCATCAGTATGCAATTGACAGATTCTGAATCGAAGGTCATTTGATTAGTTTTTGAAATGTTTGAAAATTTGCTGAAAAAGGCCTTCGGGACTTGGCCTTTTAGCATTGGATTTTGGTTTAAAATTTTGGATTTGGATTGGGTTTTGGATTTGATTGATTAGATATCTGGATTGACTTATGATCTAGGTAGATCCTAAAGTCTGACTTCTAGAAGGGTCCTAGAGGTCTAGAGTAGATCCTAATGTATGAGATCTAGAAGGATCCTAGGACCTAGAATAGATCCTAAGGTCAGAATTCTAGGAGGATCCTAGAGTTTGAATTGATTTGGAAATTGAATTGGTTTAGGGTCAAGATTGGTCCAAGTGACCTCATACAAAAATGAGGTCAACAGAAAATTACAAGGCTTTTAAAACCGGACCGGTCAATGAACCGGAAGGAGGGGTTAGAGGTTTGATGGTTCGACCGGGGTCGAACCGGGGTCGAACCGGATGACGTAATAAATATTTATTATATTTAAATATTATAATAATGACACAACTATTTATAAATATATAGCAAAAATTGATGAAAATTATAAAGTTTGAGACAAGCAAGCAAAAAAATGGCATACCTCAGATCCATTTCCTTGCACCAAGACTTCTCATGAGACGTTCAACAACCATTTTGATCGAAGAATATCTAATAATAGAATTGTGTAGTTGTATAGAGGTTAAGGATTATAAAACCACTTTCATATATGAATGAACATTAAGTACATGGCATACTAAATATAAGTAATGGCATAATAACATAACAAATGAATATATAATAAATCACCTATGAAATATTAAAGAAATCAAACTTAACAAGCAAACTAAATGGCAACACAGGGATTAAAAAAGATACAAATAAACAAAAACATAACATATATGTAAGATCAAACAAGTTTCATATATGAACCAACTGATAACAAAAACAAAACATATTTAGAATTAAAATCAAAGTTTAACTTTCTCAATTCAATAGTTTCAAAGATCTCCTAAATTAGCATCATCAAATCTATCTATATAAGTTGAGTCTCCAGGTCTCGCTTCACCAAAATGTTCAAACTCAAATGCATCCGATTGATCAAGCCCGGTTATGTCTCCTACATCTCCTTCATTCTCTAAATCACCTTCACCAACAAATGAGAAATATAAAATAAAATATATTATTCAAATATTATTTTTGCTTTCAATTAAATAATATATTCAAATTTCATTGTCAACTTATAATGTCCTGGCTGATCAAATTATATATTTTGTTCTTCAACAACTGGTATTGCATCCTCTTTGTATATCTCATTTTCCAAATCCTGTAAGTCAAGTTCTGGAGTTGTTTCATCTTCAAGTATCCAAAAATCAACCATTTCAACATAAGTGTAATTCAGAGGGTCATAATGTCTTTTTTTAAGTTGAAACCTAATATATGAATAAATAATTTTATGTTAAGATGATACATACAACTTAAATTGACACTTGTATATAAATTTAATGTTAGATCATACCTATTCTTTAAATTCAAATTATATCGAACATATACAAGATCGTTGAGTCGTTGATGCTCCAAATAATTCCGTCTCTTTTAGTGGATCTGTTCAAAAACACTCCAATTTCTTTCACATCCTGATGAAGAAGATGTTTGGCTGAGAATTCTTATAACAACTTTTTGCAAGTTTGGAGCACTTGATCCAAATATCTTCCACCACTCATCTACATATTATCAAGTTTGAGAGTTTAGTGAATAAGCATATTTATATAAGTATATACACATGTTAAAAGTAAAAAAGAGAATTACCAGGTTGCATTTCTTTCGCCATTGTCAGTGCAATTGGTTTTCCAAAGCTTTCTAAGCCATCACGAAATAGTCTGACTTCATTCATTGCAATGGTAGGCTTAGAGCAAATGTCTTTATTTCCAACTAATTCAACTAAACCTTGTAAAATTCCTGTCTTTTGACAATAGTTCTCTCTATCATATTGAAAATGAGGATTGAGAAAATATGCTGTTGCATGGATGCCTTGTCTTAATTGAGTATCCCATCTTCTTTTTATTATAGTAGTAAAAGGCTTATATGATCTCTTTACATTTCTGAACATAGCTTTAATTGCCTTTCTTGCTCTATACATGCCATCATATAGATATCCAAGAGATGGTTTTTCATCAGAGTCAACAATACGCAACAATCTAATCAAAGGGCCTGCTATCTTTGAAATAATAAGACAGTTATCCCAAAACTTCAAGTCTAAAATAATTGAAATTACCTCCTTTCCCTTGGAAGTTTTGGATATCTTTGAATCCACAAAGAACTTGCTTGTGATTAGTGCTTGTAGGTCATGATGATGCTCATGCACACTTTTCAAAGTTATAAATGTTGTTGCAAAACGGGTTGCTCCAGGACGTACGATCTACTTCCAACCTGGCCTTTTCCTAAGCCATGCAAGTATGAAAATGTGATTATAACAAAAAATTGTCAATTTTGATGCTTTTTTTGCTAGGTCCTCTATAAGAGGCATACTGCCAATATCTTTCAGAATTAAATTCATACAATGGGCGGCACAAGGAGACCAGTAAATATTATTGAATCTTTCATGTAATAGTTGACCTGCCTTTTTGTAATTAGCTGCATTATCAGTAACTATTTGAACAACACTCTCTGGACCAACCCACTCAACAACTTCAGCAAATAAAGAGCACAAAGTGGTAGCATCCTTTGTGATGTCTGAAGCATCAACTGATTTTAAAAAAGCTACACCACGTGGACAATATATCAAAAAATTGATTAAAGTTCTGCTCCTACTATCAGTCCATCCATCTGCCATAAGTGTACAACCTATTTCCTTCCAAGTTTTTCTATAACTATCAATGAGTAGCCTGCATTCTTCCTTGCAATCCCTAAGTAAGTTTACTCTCATGTTATGATAACTGGGGAGTTTGTAACCAGGACCTATTGCAGCAATAGCATCAACAACTTTCTGTGCATATATTGAAGTAAGAGCATTAAAAGGAATACAACAATAAGAAAACCACCTTGCTAAAGCCATATCTGCACGGTGCACTACTTCCTTAGATGCTAAAGCACTCTTAATTGAAGGTTGGGCACCTCGTGTAGTTCTAGGAGCAAAGAAGGTATCTACATCAGAAGCTTTTCTTTTCCCCTTACTAAGTTCTGAAACATGTGCATGAGAAGATTGTGTTTTTGGTAACGAGCAAGAATCTCTTTCTTCATCTATAGCATCATCCACAGGAAATGGTGTACTGTCCAACTCTTCCTGTGCTTGTTGTTTTTTTCTTATAATTTCCTTCAAGTTTTCATTCATTTGATATCTAACATCATGTGGAACCTTTTTGCAAGCTGCTATATTTCCCTTTACACCTGCTAAATACTATTTCATTCTATTAATTCCTCCTCCCTTGTATGAAATACCACAATGTAGACACTTAAATTGTTTCTTCCCATCAGGTCCTTTAACTTCAGTAAAATGGTTCCAAGCAATGTCTATTTTCTCACGCACAGCATATGTTGAATTTGAAGTCTGATTACTAGGTGCTTCCATTCTAATTTGATTTACCAAATAAATCCACATACAAATAAATTAAAACCATGCAAAGTAGAAAACTACAAAGTAAAAAAGTATAATGCAGAAAACAATGGAAGGTAAAAAAGTTTTAAAAAATATGCAATTTAAAAAATCACAAAGCTAAAACAACACATAATACATACCTCAAAGAGCCAAAATTTTATATCACTTGAAGTTCCACCACAACCTAAAGTCACCAACCTATAAAAAATGGAAAAACCATTATCAGCAGAACTTCAAGGCATCAATGAGTTAGAGAAATCACAATTTTCATCTAACTAGCATCAGTTATATTATTTGCTATTCAGTCTATTCAAAAATAAGTAAATAACAGTATAACACACAATTCATGCATTTCCTGTTGTGGAGAACAGTAAAGAATAAATATTTTAGAATTGCAAATGAATAAAATATGATTTCTGTTTAAGAGATTTTGAAATTGCAAATGCAAAAAATATGTAAGAACTCTGTTTAAAAACAGAGATCCCGCAAATAATTGGATTTCATTATTTCAATTTTCAGGAGAACTAAACTAACTAAACTGTTGAGAAGAGCCCAACAACGATGCAACAGTAGGTTTCCGGAATTTCTTCGACCATCAACCCGTCGATATCAATAATCAAGAGCAAGCACTCAATGCCTCTGCTGGTAGTTTTTCATCGCTGAACAGAATAATCCGTAGAAATTAATAGGCTTGGCTGCTTGCAGACCGGATTTGCAAGCATAATTTCCTAAAATAAAGCCTGAATGGCTGAAACAGGGAAACTCACTCCACCTGCATTATGTTATTAGAATCCTTGCTAGATTGTGTTTGCTGCTCCACAAATCTCATGCATTTGCTGATGTAGAGAACAGTAAAGACTAAAGAGTAAACGTCGGCCTACTACCAAATGCAAGAAGAAGCCGAGAGAAGAAATGTCGGCCTACTACCGAATGCAAGAAGAAGCCAAGAAGGAGAAACATGTGAAAAACTCACAGTGGTCGGAGAAGATAGCTTCGAGCCTTCGATTCCTGGTCGGCTTTGAGAAAGAAACGAGTCGTCGTCGAGAGGGATTCGGCGATTCGCGAAAGGGGAGCGGACGGGAAGAGAAGCTGAACGAAAGTGAACAGTAGGGTTTTTTTGTTTTGTTTTCATATCAGTATATACTCAATCGGCTTGATCAAATCCAACGGTGGAAAAGCCTGTTTGCCGAACCGTCCGGTTATTCATAACCGGCGCCGGTTCGCCGGTTCAACGGTTGAACCGGCGGTTCGCACGATTCAACCCCGGTTCGACGCAAAACCGATCCTGAAGCAAACCATAACCGGCCGGCCGACCGGTTCGCGGTTCAACCGGTTGAACCGGCCGGTCCGGTCCGGTTTTAAAAGCCTTGGAAAATTATTAAATAGGTTTCGAGAATACGATTATATATTAAATATTTTAATTTTTTAAAGCGCACTTATATCTAAGCAATTTAGATGAATTTTTTTTTAAAGAGAGTAAAAGAGAACTATATACCTTCAAACTAATTTAATCATAGCTGAGTTAATCACAGCCGTCCATCAGGTGAAAGGGATATACCACAAGCTTCCCGTCCTTTAAATAAGGCATCATTCTGGCCATTTCGCTCAGTCCCGCTTCTTCTTCTTCTCTTCGCTTCTCTTCTCACCGTTCTCGCTCTTCTCTCGCTCTTAAAGCTGCGGGCTGTCTCTGACGGAATAGAAATCTTACTAGGTTTTTCTTGATAAAGAAGATAGAAGATACTATCCTCTTCTCTCACACATTGGCCGAATCTGAAGCTATGGTACCGGACGGGTTCCCCGCCGGATTGCGAGTTTTCGTGGTCGACGAGGACTCCGTCGCTCTTAGAATGCTTGAGAAAATGCTTCTCCAGTGTGGTTATAAAGGTGTGTTTTTCTTAATCAGTTCTGGAGATTATTCAGTGCGTCTCTAGGATTCTAGGGTTTTTTTTTTTTTTTTCATGAAAATTTTTAGGGTTTTGACAATGCCTTTTCCTTTGTTCTTTTCAGGCTCTGTTTCTTCTCAGCAACGTTGTTTTGAATGGTATTATTTGAAAATTTCTGATTTCAATTTAAAATTATTTAATGGCATTTCTTAGAGAATCATATTAAGGAATACCGATGGAAATTGTTGACCTCCTTGATTTAGTATATATTGTTATGGTGCACTGAAGAAACAAAAAATTCCTTTCAGTTCTCAGTTTAGCGGTTTATGATTTACTAAACTTTTAGGATTTCGACTCTGTAGCTTTTTTATTTCTAAGTAACATAATTCATAATCAAATTATTTGAGAAGTCATTTAGAAGATCATATCAGAGATAAAAATAAAATCAGAATAGTTTAAAAATTAATAATTTTTTAGGGTTTTGACAACGCCTTTTCCTTTGTTCTTTTCAGGCTCTGTTTCTTCTCAGCAGCGTTGTTTTCAATGGTATTTTTTGAAAATTTATGATTTCAATTCAAAATTATTTTGATGTCATTTCTTAGAGAATCATATTAAGAAATGCGGATGGAAAATGTTGACCTCTTTGATGAGTATATATTGTTATGTGAACCGAAGAAAAAAAATTGTTTTTTTTTTCCTTTCAGTTGTTTATTCAGCTGTTTGTGATTTACAAAATAATAAAATTTATTTGAGATTGTTATTAGTTTTTTTTTCTGTTTGAGTAAATTGAGAAGGAAAGGAATTATAATGTAAAAGTTTTTATTTTGTAGTGCATATTGGTAAATATTTATAAAAATTTAATTATATATTGCTTAGTTATTATATTTTTCATATGAATTATTTTACAGTCACTATATCTGATTGTCCACTTCAAGCCTTGGAGCTATTAAGAGCAAATATAGGAAATTACGACATAGTGCTCATTGATGTTAATTTGACATGCATGGATGGATATCAACTATTAGAGAATGTGAGCCGTGAAATAAGCATGCCTGTAATTGGTATATTAAAATTTTCTAAAAAATATTAAATTCTTCTCTTTATCAATTACAATTACTCTTTTTTTTAATGTGGTTAAATTTATATGCAGTGTTGTCAGTTGATTCTGAATTTAAAAATGTCATGAAAGGTATAAAATATGGTGCAATTGACTATCTTGTCAAACCAGTGCGTCTTGAAGAATTGAAACTGATTTGGAAGCATGTGGTAAAAAAATTTCTTAATGAAAAGAAGAACATTAATGAATCAAGATCAATGGATGTCAATATTTTATATCTACCAAAAAAATCTAAAGAACTTGTGAGGAAAAGAGATGAATATGACGATATTACTTTAAAAGATAATTTGGCTTCACAAAAAAGAGCTAGAGTTTCTTGGACCCAAGAGCTCCATGCAAAATTTATCAATGCTGTTAATCATTTAGGCCTAGATAGTAAGTGTCTTTACTTAATAACTCTTTTTTTTATAATTTTCTCTTTTTATTTTCTTGATCATAAAATAAGAATATTTTTCAGATGCAGTTCCAAAAAAAATACTTGATATCATGGACATAACGGGATTGACGAGAGAAAATGTTGCCAGCCATTTACAGGTTTGCTCATTAAACTAGCCTTAATATTTTTAAGTATATGTTTTCATTTTTTTTTTTTCATTGTTGAATGATTTTTATTTCAAATTATTTGGTTATCATTAATTAACTTTTTTGTAAAGATTATTTACTCTTTCATAATCTGATATAGATAAATAAAATTATTTTCTTTTGTGTGATACAGAAGTACAGAAAAGGCTTGAAAAGAAATACAATTGAGCTTAATCAAGAAATTTTTGATAATGCCAAAATAAGAAGAGAAAGTGAAAATCAATTCGAATATCAACAATTCGCTTTAAACAATGATCTTAATGATAACAATAAGTTTGATGAGCTTGCAACATTATTAGCATGTAAGTATTTGAAGATTTAATGTTTACTTCTTATTATTGATTTTTTTTTAATTTGTGATATAGTCATAATCAATTGTTTATGACAATGAATTCATGTAGTTGAACAAAAACAACCGCAAAATAGCTCCGACTCAGGTGCACAAATAAACATGGATTCAGTTGATGTTCAAAGTTATAGTTTGGATGATCATGGGGGAAGCAATGCTTCGAATTTGGCAATCCTATCTGAGTTTGAGAATATCGATGACACGGATGAGCTTTATGTAGCACTTTGCTCGGTAAATAATTTTTCTTATGAAGTAGGTAGGTGAAATACGTATACATATTTTGACATTTTTTTAAATGTTAAATTTTTCAGTTTCAATACTAAAATTGCTGCAAGGGCTCCTGAAGGTACTTTTATTTGTTGAGGTACCTTTCTTTTTGTCTCAAAATGATCTTAATTTGAATTTAGTTTTAGATTTTAAAACATTTTAAGTTTACCATTTCTAATATATTATTCGTTTTTACATTATGAACAGAAAAATCTCGATTCCTTCCCAGCTCTAAGCTTTGTAGATTGTTGTTCTTTGCATCTTTGTTCAGATCATGCAATTGTGATCGGAATGGTCAAACTTAATGGAGTCATTTCAAAAGTTAAAGCTTGTGGAGTCAATTCATAGTTTGTTTGTTAGTTACCAAATCAATTTTGTAATTTTGCTTCTTTCATTGCATGTTATTGTTGTTTAGAGCTTATGTAAAAAAAAAATATTGTGATGTACTTCTCAATGTCAGTTTTTTTAGTAAATAAATGAAATCATAAGCCATGCATATGCATGTTTGTTTGCATAATTCTATACTGTGTTGCTGTTGTGAATGGCGACTTTTAATTCTCCCACTGTTTACTAACCTTTTTGTAGAGATAGAGAGAGAGAAAAAAAAAAACAGTTGGCATCTGGAAAAATAAGTTATTCCTGTAGAGAGTATTTATTTTCAAGAAACAAGTCAACAATATATAGCATACTTTAGCCGAGATATAGAGTTTTTTATCATAAATAATTATAAAAACTGCAATGGTCCTAATAAGAAGATAATTCTACTATTTCTCGTATTCTAAAGCTATATAAAGCATTTCCAGTATTTTGTAGAAGTTAAGATTTCATTTGAGACAGCTTTTGATCGCCGCTTTCAAGAAAATTTTTCACTGAAAAATTGCATAAGAAAGCACTAAAAAAATTGTCCAAACAAATAATAAGTTTAATTCTTTTATAATTTTTGTCCGTAATCTTCAATGAAATATACATTCATGGCATAATATACAAAATGATATATTATTACAACATTTTTCAAACATGTAGATGGTTACATTGTTAAAAGTTTTTAATATGATATCGATCAAATTAAAGTATTATATTGCGAAGGACGATTTGATTGGATAAAAATGGAGTTACATAAATTTAGGTTTTATTTGAGATAGTTTTTTTATTATTTTTTTTAAGTAATTTTTTTAGTACAAAAGTTTTTTGAATTAAAAATATTGATATTAAAAAGTTATTTTAAAAAGCACTAAGAACTAAATGAAATCTTAAACTTCTATTAATTCCCAACTAAAAAGATTTTTGAATTAAAAATATTTATACTAAAAAGTTATTTTAAAAAATAATAATTTGCAAAGCCACCAAACTATAATTAGAAATTTGTTATGAAAAATGCCGAAGTTGCAGACCAAAAGCTCAGAGAAATGCTAGCGATATACAATTGTCAAACAATTAAAAAAAATGCCGACAACGATTCCTCTGTGACTTCATAAATAAAAAATGAAAAGTTTAAACAAACTAATAGAGTAAAAGAATGCTAAATTAAAATGATTTCTCAAAAGAATGTGAGAAAATTGTGGAAAAGTAGAGAAAACAAAATATCTTGGTTCTTTAAAATTTTAAGGCTTCATTTGGGACAACTTTCTTATTATTTTTTAAATAAGTTTTTTAATAAAAAAAATAATTTTTTTATAATAAAAAATTACTTTAAGAAATAGTAAGAAAGTCATCTCAAATGAAGCCTAAATCTATTAAGCTAGGATCATCATTAGAGAAGAGAAGGGAAAAAGACATTTTTAGACATTAGTCTTAACATTTATATCATCGCTAACAAAATGCTTACAGTCTCCAAGTACATCACGTAGGCTCCGTTTGGCACAACTTTCTTATTGTTTTCTAAAATAATTTTTTAATACAAAATTTTCATTAACTAGAAATTTTTGTCTTAAAAAGCTGCTTTAGAAAGCAAGAATAACACTATCCCGAATAAAAAAGAAAAGCAAACAACATAACATGAAGCTTACCAAACAAACAGATCAAAGAGGAATTGTATTTAATAGGATATAATACATGTCTAATCACATGGGAAAGTATAACCATCAAAGTTTCAAATCTCTACAAATTTTGCTCCTTTCAAGTTTCCTAGTTATGTATCCCTTAGCACCTCTGCCCCAATAGTTCTGGTTGCTTGAAAGAAAGCCCTTCATAAGCTGTTCCAATTCAAGGTCAGCTTGAATTAGTTAATAATAAGTAAACATTGTATCTTCAAATGATACAATTAGTTAATAATAAGAATTTTCGTAGTACAATTATTAACATGAAATGATATATTGAAATTAGATTTCAGTTATTAGCTAAATTTCAATTATCATAATTTTGCAATAGACTCTCAAATGTCATTGAAATTGCATTTTATTTAATAACAACAAAGATATTATAAAGGTATTTAATAATTGGAATGAACACAAACACAACCACAATCAATTAGCACTAAAAGAGAAGCAACAATCCTAAATGAATGATGAATTGCATAACAACATACTATATAGTTACAAAAATAACACGGTGAGGATAGGACACCTAAAATTTCATAAGGATTCCTCATATAAAATCTTAAATATAAATCTTCTCTCTAACTTCTGAGAACTCTTCTCTCTAAGAAAGAGATTTTTTCGCTCTGGTAGGGCACCTTTCTCCCCCTGCTATGCTCCCTTCCACTCTTCCCGTCAGAGTGGATCCTTCCCCCTCATGGAGTTTAATCCACCAGATCCTTCCCCTTGATTGAGTTTAATCCATCAGACCCCCCCCCCCCCCCCTCTCTCTTCTTCAAAACACCCCTTATGCTGATAATCTGTTGGCCCCGGCTTCAAAACATCTAACTTTCCAATGTCCTGCATCTCTCCCAGCCAAAAGCTCTCCTTCTCGGCCGATGATTTAACGGAAGGTACCACTCTTCGAACACTTTCTCTTGTGAGTTATTCAATTGGCAAGCATCGTTACTATAAGTGGCTGCTTGCTGCCATGAAAAAATTTTGGACTCTCAAAGGTTCGCTTTCTATGCTCTCTCTTGCAAATGGTTTTTTCTTGTTGAAGTTTACTTCTTCAAAAGATTTAGAGATGATTTGGACTGAAGCTCCATGGTTCCTTCTAGTAAAGCCTTTTATCCTGCAACGCTGGTAGCTAAAATTCAAGCCGGTCCGAGATGAAGCAGCCTCCATTCCTCTCTGGGTAAAAATCATTGACCTTCCACCTGGATTTATGGACTCCGATTAGTATTTCTAGGATTGCCAGTTACATCAAAATTCCTTTAACAGTTGACCCTCTCACCTCCAAAAGGACTAGTCTTACCTTTGCTCGGGCTTGTGTCTAAATTTCCAAGGATTCTACATTTCCGGATGGAGTATCGATTCAGATTGATGTGGAAGATCTAATCCTCAAAGTTGTTTATGATTAGAAACTTTCTCCTTGTGAAGGTTATAGTTCGTTTATTCATCTTTTCCCTTTATGCCCCTCCAACCCCAAACCCAAAACTATCATTTCCCCACCTCCTCGACCCAGAGGGAAAAGCACCAGTAGGAACCCTAATCACTGGATTCCTTCTTCAGGCTCCAAACCCCACTTCCTTGTATTATCCAGAGTTCACACTAACCTCAAGACCTAATTCAACCCTCACTCCTCTTAATGTTGTCATCGCTGGCCCCTCTCTCGCTAATAGTGAAAACATCAACAAAGACCCTATTCTACCTAAACCTCAATTCCCCAACTGAGGACTCCTCCTCATTGGAGCAAGCCTCCCTCTTGAACCTAAAACAACCTCCTAAAGTCCCTCTTTCCAACATGTTTGCTTTCTTGCAAACAAAAGAATCCTCTTCTCTTCCCTCTTCTGAAACCCACTTTGGTGACAACAATCCTCCTTCATCCTCTTCTGAGGAGGCTAACATTTTGGATGGAGATCCTTCTTCATATTCTAAATAGGATACTCATTCAGCCAAATCCCTTCATGTCTAAGAAATCTAACCCTAAAACTGCCAAGAAGGCAAAATCCTCAAGGCATGAATGTCCCTTCCCCTTTTTGCTAGTTGGAATGTGAGGGGGTTTAATAGCCCTGAAAAGGTTCATTTCTACAAGGACCTTGTCAAGTCGTATAGTTTAAAAGTTCTTTACATTCTCGAAGCCAAATTGAATCTTCAGGCCACTTTTGACCCATGGTTTATCAATTCTCATTTTATTTTTGATAATGAAGCTAGTTATCACAACTTTAGTTTTACTACCCCTCGTAGAATATGGCTTAAATCAGATGCCTCTCACATCTCTTTCTCTCCTATCCTCTCCTCCTCTCAAATCATCCATGGCATTCTTTCGGCTGGGTTTTCTCCTTTTGTTCTACTTTCTGTTATTTATGCTGCCAACAGCCCCCTTGATAGGAGGGAACTTTAGAATACTTTGTGCAATCTTGTTCCTGCTTCTGATTCCCCTTGGATCATTCTTGGGGACTTCAATTGTTATAGATATAATTTTGAAAAATCTGGAGGAACCTCACTTCATTCTAGCAGACTGGAGGAACTTAACAAGGTTGTTTTTTATTATGGGGTTTAAGACCTAGCTTCTGTGGGCCTCATCTTTACTTGGTCCAATCAAATGGTAGATATTCCTATCCACATCAAATTGGATCGTATTTTGGTTAATAATGCATTGCTGGATAGCTTTCAATCTACTTTTTACAAAGTAATTCCCCCTTCTGGTTATGACCACTCTCCTCTTATCTTCATCACTTTTACCATCAAGAACTTTGCTGCGAGATTCACGTTTAAAAATTTCTAGGTGCATATGAATGGTTTCAGGGATATCGTTTTTGCGGCTTTTGATAGGCCATCCTCTAGTAGTTAATTTGCCGCATTTTATTATTGCCTGAAACTTCTTAAAAGATCTTTGAAAGGAATGAAATGGGCTTCTTCCAATTACCTCTCCAACTCCATCCTTGAGTTAAAAAGCTTGTAGCACCAATACCTCAACGAGTTTCAACATCAACCTTTAGATCATGATCTTAACTCCTTGCTTAAAAATATTAATGAGCATTTGGCCTCTTTTCGATCAGCTTGGTCTTCTTGGATATCCCAAGGGGCTAAAGCTAGTTGGCTATCGAATGGGGAAGATGATTTGGGCTTCCTTTATGCTAAAATTAGAGCCAAAAAGAATAAAAATTTCCATAAATTATTCACTATGCTCCAAGGACACTTATCCTATCCTCCCGAGGTTGCTTCATTATAATTTCCCAATTCAAGTAAATCTTTAACGCTTCTTACCCCACTCTTATAAATGACTTAACTATACCTGTTGGAAGTTTGGTTCCTTTAAACCTTCACTGCCTTCTTTTAGCTCCAATCTCTAATGATGATTTTAAAGCCATTGTTTTTGCTTGAAAAGCTTCCATGGTGCCTGGCCTTGATAGATTTTCTTTTGAATTATATAAAAATTCTTGGCATATCATTGGCAAGAAAGTCTATAATGTTGTCAGGAGTTTCTTCTCTACTGGTTATCTCCCTAGAGGTGCTGAATCCTCAGTCATTACCTTTATTCCTAAAAATTCTCATGCTTCTGATAAATATAATTTTAGACTTATGTCATGGCTAAGGTGCTTGCAACAAGGTTAAAAATTGTAATGCCTTATAGTATTCATGATAGCCAAGTGGGGTTTATCTCTAAAAGGTGTTCTACATATAACATTTTCTTGGCCTCGGAAATCCTAAGAGAATTTAAAGGTGGGAAAAACTTGTTTTGTGCTAAATTGGATATTAAGAAGGTGTTTGATTCTATTTTAGGATACTTTATCTTAAACTGACTAAGACTGAAAGACTTTCCTGAGGATTTCATTAAATGGATAAAAGGTTGTATTTCCGATATTTATTTTACGATATGCATTAATGTTTCCCTGGAGGGATTTTTTAGTTCTTCTTCAGGTCTTCACTAAGGTTGCCCCCTCTCCCCTCTGTTATTCTGTGTTGTAATGGATGGACTCTCTTATTCTCTCCAACCTCATTATTTCTTTGGCATCAACTACAATGGGATACAAATCAACAACTTGATGTATGTGGATGATCTTCTTGTCATTGGTGATGCGTCTATTCCTAATGTTACCAGCCTCATTAATTCTCTTCACCTTTTTATTGCTGCTTCTGGTCTTCATATTAATCCCAATAAGAGCTCCATCATCCTTGCTAAGAATGTCACTATGGTTGATAAAATTTTTCCCTTGCTTGGGATTACACATCAGGATTCCTACTTATCTTATGTGGGCCTCTCCATTTCCCCCAATAAGCTAAAGTTTTCTCACTTTCAACCCCTACTGAGTAGAATTTTTTCTCTACTTGAAGGTTGGAAAGTTAAATTTCTTTCTTTTGTAGGTCGTGTTTAATATTTAAAGTTCACTATAACCAACATTATTGCCTATTGAATTTGGGGCTCTATCATCCCCAAAGTTTGTCGTTCTCATATTACACGATTATGCTCTAAATTTTTATATCATGGAAACATCAAAGACAAAAAGCTTCATTTAATTTCTTGGGCCTCCACTACTAAGCTTAAATGTAGAGGTGGTTTGGGCATTCCCTTTATGGAGTCCCTCTATTTTGGATTAACTTGTTCCTTTATCTGACGCCTTTTCAACCATAAGTCTCTTACTAACTCTTGGGTTAAAGCCAAATATGAATCCCCCTGGAAGAACCCGCCTCCCTTTACCTCTAAAGCTTGGAAGCTTAAATGTTCTACTGCCCAGAAAATCACATCCTCATTGCAATTCTCTATGGCGCCTAATTGCAACTTCTCTTTGCTTTGGGATCCCTAGTGTAATGGCTGCTCTCTTTTGGACATCTTTTTCACTTCGTGACTTTCTCCTAAAACTATGGGAGATTTCATTTGCAATGGCCAATGGGCTTTACCTAATGATTTTCCATCTGTGTTGTGGTTGTGTTCTCCGAGTGAACATCATGGAGCAACTGGTAGTCTCATTTAAGAATTTCACAAACTATTATTTCTCTCATTTAGAGGAAGTTTCCTGGTATAATTTCATATGGAAAAAAAAATTCTATTAGATATGCTTACTATGCTTGGATGGCAATTATTGGCAACTTGGAAAGGGCTGATCTTCTTTTTAGGAGGGGCATTCTGCTCGACCCGACCAGCCCTTTCTATCGAAGTTCTTCTAAAACCCACCACCACCTATTTTTTGAATGCGACCTTTCCTATTTGGTCCTATCGGCTTTGCTCCCGGTTTTCAAATCTTTTCTATTTAGACCAAATCTATTGCAATCCTATGATTTTATTGGACAATATGCCTTAGTTCAATACTTTGGAGAAAAACTTTTGTTTTTTTTTTCAATTGCTTGCATTATCTATCACCTTTGGAGGAAAATAAACAATCGGCATTTCTCTAATTCTTGGAACAGCCTAGATTCTATTTCACATGATATTCAAGTGGCGATCATGCCTAAAGTGAGGAAATGGAAAAGCTTTGACAATCTCAAATTAGATTTGCTGAGATACTTTAAGCTGGCTTTGGATTTGTTTTTTCTGGTTTATTGTGTTGTTGTGCTTCTATTTTATGGACAATGATGATCAAGGTTGCTCCCTGGTGGCGTTTTGTTCTCCGATTATGGTTACCTTTGTGGTCCTTTGTGATGTCCCATGTGCTTATCGAATTTTTCTTTGGTAGTCCCTACGGCAACCTGGGATCCCCGTCGACTGCTTCTGGCACCATTGATTCTATTCTGATCAATTTGATGATTGGGTGTTGACCTTTTTATTACTGAGTTCCTTCTTCTCTTTTCATTTACTCTAGTTTTTTTGAGGCAATGAAGTTTTGTTTGTGCTGTCATTGCCTATATTGTTTTATTTTCTTACAAGTTTCGTTTTTACATTTTACATGTGATCGACTATAGTTTTAATACAAGGGCTTTGCCCCTGGATTTTCCCAAAAAAAAAAAAAAAAAATCTTAAATATAGAAATCAAATTAATTGAAGTGAAGCTAAAGCTAATCAACTGACAACTAAAACTAATGAACTGACAGTTATTTCACATTATGAGCTTTGTTGGGTTTACTTCCCAAGAAAATAAATTCCCATCTTGAGTGAAAAGAAGTTGTTGGTATTACGTTAAAGACCTTTGCCATGATATTTTTCCTAATCTGCAAACAGAGAATATAAGTCAGAAGATAAAATAATTCAATTTACTAAAATGATTCTTCATGCATAGTGTGAAATCTCTTAAGTAAAATGAAGCTAAACTTTTAAACATCGAGGCGTTTTTTGGTGTAATGATCAGAATTTCATTAACAAACTCTACAGTTAAGCATGTTCATCACGGAAAAATCCTGGGATGAATGAACTCCTGAGAAATTGCACCAACAAGATAAAACCGTGAAGCCTTTAGGCCAAAGCGGACAATATATCAATAGTTAAGAATTTGAGCTTTTACACATAGCATAAACAAGCAGTTGTAAGCCATCATGATTAGGACTATGATAATCAGAAACATTACTAGAAGAGAATTCATTGTCTAGTTGATATCTAAATATCATAAATTGAAGAAAAGAAAACATAGCAACAAAATAATAGAAATTGAAAAAATATGATGATTCAACTGGAACTGTTCTCTTGGAGGATATTTTATAAAACTTGTTTATTGCAGAAGAAGCATAAAATTTTATAAAGTGCTTATGAAAGCTCAAAAATAGCTTCAAAAACAATTTTTTTGGTACCAAACATGAAAAAGAGACTCAACTCATTAATATCGGAAAGAAAAGCTCTACACTATCACAATTTAGACGGGCAATAAATGTTAGCAAGCTAGAATTTCATCAAGAAAGTGAAATTGAACTGTTCATTAGAAAGCCCCATGCCACTACTATGACACCTCCAGGTTTAACATTCAGTTCTGCCCGTTATGACCAGACTAGAAAAAGATAAAGATTTTAACTTTTGAGATTTTCAACAATTTGCATGTTTTTGAGAGCGTTTTAATATATAAAAATGATTGGGTGTGCTCTAGAAAAAGTCTCAAGTGTTTGGTATGAATTTCGCCAAAATATAACGATGTCACATTTGCACGCAGCGGGGCTGCTCAGCTAAAGCGTCAAATAATGACATTGTAGAACCGTGCTCTTGAATTTTTATGAGCATTAGAGCACCAGAGTACTCTGGTTTGAGTGACATAGCGCTAGGCCATTATTAGCTCATTAAATATATTTTTTCCACTATTCCATTCATTTTGCCAGAGCAACTGACGGAGTATGAGAGAGAAAGTGAGATAGTTTGAGAGGGAAAACTACGTTTTGAGCTGTTTTGGGTCATTTTCAGTCGTCGGCACAGTTTGAAAAGTTGTCCATATTGAGATAAGAAACATTATGTCTATCTCAGTTTTTAAAAATACAAATTTTTATCGAATTTTTCGTTTAAATTTATATTTCTGTTAATAAAAAATGAGTATAACTTTACAATGAAAAAATATTCATCCCAAACTTTTTATATGTTATAGAGATCATGATTATGAACATTTTAAATATTATATGAACATTTTATACCATGTATTTTGAAATTTGTGCGATTTTGTTTAACAAAAAATAATCTTGACATCAAAAAATACTTTTTCCTATATAATGAATTTCTTAAAGCAATGTTTACACAAACTTTGATAATTTGGTTATGTTTTAACATTGTGAAAATTTGCTCATAAGGAAGTTCAGTTGTCTACCTCTATAGAACACTATAAAATTTTGACATGAGCTACATTATGCTTTAATTATTACAATATAATGAAATATATGCTTATGTGATGAGATATATACTTATATTTTTGAAAAACATCTGCTGGGAGCTATAAGGGTGAGAATTCTTTGAAATTCTATTTATGTCAAAGATTATTCTAGTGGCTATAAGACATATTCTAATGGTTATAGCACCATGTTCTAGTGTGTATAAACCATGTTCTAGTATATATGGGCATGTTCTAATGCTATAAGCACAAAAAGATAGACATAAAGGACCAGAATCTTTTGAGATTTTGCCTGGGATTGAAATATGTGATATGAACTGCTTTGTAATATTAACTGTTATATGATTTATTGCTCAATATTATTATTTAAATAAAATGGATAATCGCTATGCTTTTATTTCTCATTACCTACAATGATTTATTAGATTGCATTTAACTACTTTAAAACATTCAGTAAAATTGTTTAATAAAAGAATGTTCAAAAATTACAAAAAAAAAAAATTCTCATGAGGAATAAAAGAAAAAGCAGCTTGCTTTCACTGCTATTAAGGTTTAATAGAAGATAATATAACTTGAGCCGTGGGATACATTCTTTCTATCACCAGGTACGATAGGATAATGTTGCTTAAAACATAAGGTTTTTTATGATATTGATTAATCTAAACAAATATGACAGAACCTCATGGAGTTTCTTTGGAGAACACCTGTTGCTTTATTTACTTCAATCCTACACCCTTTTCATCTCCAACCAAACAAAATGGAAGCAACGTTTGATTCCTCTTCTTCTCCTTTCATTTCAAGCAGCTAAACCAGAAACCCCTATCTCTCAGCTCTCACTCTCTTAAAATCCTCTCTTGCTTTGCCAGATATGAATGAATCAGTCAAAAACGAAAAAAATCCCTTGCTTGAGGCGGACCAAGCAGCAGATCGAAGGAGAGAATGGGTGGAGCTAGGGAAAGGGACGACCACTACGACCTTGGATTTGACAACTATGGCGGATTAATTTGGAGTTGGACGAGCGGGTTGCTGGATCATGGATGCTTGCCGAATGGAGCTCAAGCAGGCGAAGAAACAGATCGAATGAGAGAATGGGTGGAACTAGGGCAAGGGATGACCTGTTTGCGCGAATGAAATGAAGTAGCTCCTAGCACCAATTATAACCTGTGCTTAAACATATCTATAGTGGTTTGCAAACCGCCGTTATAAATAGCCACCGAAAACTCATATTTTTTACAGTGCCATATTAATGAACTGAAATTTATCTAAACCCAAATAACAACCTAAATGTAAATCACTTTTGTAAAAGAAATATATATATACTAGGGGTGTCAATATTTGATCCGACCAGAAACCCGATCCGGACCCGACCTGAAAAACTCTTGATTAGGGTCACCTCTTTTAACAAACAAGTCAGATTCATGTTCAAAATTTTTAAATTTGGGTCGGGTTTTGGTTGATCCGGCGACCCGAAATCAACCCAAAGTTGACCCGGGTCAATGTCCGCCCGCCATCTCACCCAGCCTAGCAACTAGCATGTGGCCATGTTGGGAGTCCATCTCGGGCCTCTCAGTCAAGTGACTAAGCCCAAATGCGAAATGCCCAATCCAAAAATGGTCTCGCAACTCGCCCACGCACCCGCCTGGCCGCCTCAGCATTTTCACCTTCGACCCTTCAGTCTTCAGCACGCAAGCGGCAAGCCATACATCCAGCGGTCCAATCCGGCGACCACGGCAGCTTTCATTTGCCGTGAGATTTGGTTTTGCATTTTAGGCCGTTTGGCCGAATTTCTCTCAAATCCGGCCTAAATCCTGCTACTAAATAACCCCTAAGGCTTTATTTGGGATGGCTTTTTTACTGCTTCTTAAAGTAACTTTATATCAACAAATTTCCATGGAAGCTTCATCATCAGATTCCTATGAAGGAAAACATAATATCCAAAAGGAAATATGGAATATAACTAAAGAAGAAAAAATTGGCAGACGGGATCGCTAGAGAAGCCGCGAATCAAACAAAAAATAACACGAGTCAAAGAAATACAAATTTCACCCATCGCAATGGACTTTGCAACAACGGCTTGAACGTCTTTGCAGATGACAGTAAGCGAGGAAAAACATCAGTAGAGAAGTTTTACCCATCTCGATTGCGAGATCAGGCTTTTACGAGGAGAAACTGTAAGGTATGAGAAGCTTTTTGGTTCAGTGGCGTTCGAGAAGACGAAACCAAGCATGACACTCGATATTGGTGTTTGATTGATTGGTATACCTGCCTGAAAGCCCTAGATCAAAAATCGGCATTAATTTAAATTTGATAAAAGGGTTCGCCAAGGAATGAAGAGTATGCGCAAATCTAAAGCAAAAAAACTTGCAGGATCCGATCGAACAAACCATAAAATAAGCAATTAAAAAAATGTTGATCGATACAGTAAGACCAACGGAAAATCCCACATCAATAATAAGAATTCAGACCTCGAATCAATGAGCAATGGTTGTTGTGATGTTGCTGTGGGGACTTGTGAATCACCAAGTGATGTCCACTGACTTTCCCATTGCTCAAATTGCCAACAATGGAGGCAAACCTCATAATGGAACACAGATAAAATCCATGGCACAAATGTTAGAGAAAAATTGTTTGGAAGAGTGGAAGAGGATATGAAAAAAGAAGAGAAATTTCTATTAGATATTTTTTTCTTTTACAACAAAATGATGAGACTTAATACTTTTTTATACTTGTACAAATATCATTCTTGAAGCACAATATAGAGATTTTCATAATAAAAGTTCAACTACCAACCACCAAAAATTATTTCATATTTTAGATATTTCTTCCATACAATTTCCTAGATACACAAAATATTAGATAATTAATTTTGGTTTATATTTTCATCACTCCCCCTTAAACCAAAATTTTTTTATCATCCACTCCAAGAAGTATCTTTAATTTTATGAACTGTTCTGTAGCAAATGACTTTGTGAAAATATCTGCAATTTAATCTTCATATTTCACATACTCCACTTGAACTTCTTTATCTTTGATATGATCTCTTATATAATGAAAACGAACATCAAAAGATTTCTCAGGCTTCTGATCAAACTTTTGAACTTAATTGAATCTACTGACTTCCCTTCTTCTTTCTTTTGATAGTTTGATTTCACATTCCATTAGAGTACTTACTAGATTACAATTCTCCATGTTGAATTTCTTTAGAACTTCCTTTGCATATGTTTCTTATGTAATAAAAATTCCTTCTTTATTTTGCTTTACTTTAATTCCAAAAAAAAAAAATGATGTGGGTCCAAAATCTATCATTTCAAATTCTTTTACCATCATTTGCTTAAACTTTTTGAATAAATGTGGATTATTACCAGTAAAAATAAGATCATCCATATATAACCAAACAAGTAATATATCTCAATTATTATATTTCTTCACATAGAGAGCATTCTCATAAGAGTATTGGATATAATTATTTTGTTTGAAGTATGAGTCGATACTTGCATTCCATGCTATTGAAGCTTGTTTTGACTCATATAAGGTCTTTCTTAATTTATAAACTTTTAATTCGAGCCCTTTTTTAATATATCACATGGTTGTTCGACATAAACTTCTTCATTAATAACTCCATTTAAAAATGAAGATTTAACAACCATTTGATAAATAGACCAATTATTTTGTTAAGTAAGAGAAATATTTAAGCGAATAGTTTCCAAACGAATCATAGGAGCAAATACTTCATTATAGTTGATGCCATCTTTTTCCCTATATCTTTTTGCTACTAGTCGTGCCTTATACTTTTCTATTTCTCCTTTTGCATTTTTCTTTACTTTGTATATTCATTTTACACCAATAGCTTTATGTCTTTTTGGTAATATTGTGAGCTCCCATGTTGCATTCTTTACTAGAGATTTGATCTCTTCATCCATAGCACATCTCCATCTTTCATCTTGTATGGCTTCTTCAAATTCTATTGGTTCATTATTTGCAAATAAGCATATTAAATGAAGCTCGTTAGTTACCTCATGAAGCTCTCTTAAATTTTTTGACTTTCTTTGTCTTTGATTATCTTCTGAAGTACTTAGAGAATATAAATCTTGCAAATTTGTAAATAATTATTCTTCATCTTGTAGCTCCACTATTACTTGCTCTTCCTTTCGAATGTCTTCATTTTGCCAATCCAATGATCCTTCTTCATCAAACTCAACATCCCAACTAAAAATAATTTTTGTAATTTTAGGATCAAATTGTTATAAGATTTAGATTGATACATAATTAAGATTGTTGACCTCATTATTCGAGGTCAATTTCTCAGAGTTCATCTCTAGCACCTAGGTCTTTCTAGCCTAGTGTAGATGTCGCCTCCATAGGATTTCCCTTAGGTGGATACCTAATGACGTAGCGCTGACTCAACCCTATTATTCAATCTGAATCAAAACCAATTCAATCCAAATCTAATGTAATTCCAGATATAACAATCTAATCAAATGCCATCGAGCCTAGTTTGGTTCGATTCGACTTCAATCTAAACTCGACGACCTATTAAAACCCACTTTATACTTCTTCACTAATTAAATTTATTAAAAAATTTACCTAAATAAAATGTTTAAAATAATTAAATATAAATATACCTTTAATAAAAAAAACTCTAAAAGATTAAACTCAATAAAAAAATCAAATCTAATTATTTAATGAAACTTGAGATTTTCTAATAAACTCTTAAAATCAAATCTTTAATTAATAACTTAAACTGAATAATTTTAACAACTTAAACTAATTAAAGAGGAATTTAAGGCCGGTCTAACCAACCGAACCCCATTATCTCCTATCAGTTCGTAAAGCTGAACCCACCTCCTCTCTTTCATTCGGACATCAAGAACTGGAACTCCCAGGCTTCTAGTTTGCCCCCTCCCAGTTCACAATTCGCCCCTGCTTCGTCATTCTGCTCTCTTACGACTAACCCAGGCGAAATCTTTCCCGTCTGCTCCCCGTTTGCAAGGCAGGCAAGGACTGCTCCCCTCTCTCTATTCATTCGCATGAAGCCCCCTCCACCTCCTGGCTCTCACTTCGCAAGCAGTTCAAAAATCCCCAAGGCTCTCTTCATCCCTCTCTGATTCACGAAACCTCAGCCTGTCTCCCTCTATCCTGTCGCTTCCCCATGCTCGCGTGGACAGCAACCCTAGCCGATGTCGCCTGAAGCCCTCCCTCTACATTGCGATTTGTTTGAATAGAGGTAACAAGGAATTGATAAAAGAGAGATGCATCTTGATTCTTTTCTTCAAGAAGAAATCAAAGAATGTGGATTCCACTTTTTCTTTTTGTTTTAATCTAAAAATAAGATTTATATTCTTTTTCCATAAGATGAGCTCTCTATGAATCAAATTTCTATTAGATTCGCAAGAGCGTATGAATCATCTCCTCTTAACTTAGATGTTGTTATTCTTGAGTGATTTTTTAGTATTCATTTTTGATAGCCAAGAAATAATTGGAATTGGAGAGGATTTCTTGAATCATTTGCTTAAACTTCACTAGTGGTTAGTTCTCATAATCAGTTAGTTAATGTTTTTTTTTTTTTTTTTTATCTTGAATATATGACAGTGAAATGAAGCAAGTTATTATGGTCTCTTTATATTCTATAGTTGCTATTCTCTTCTCAAAGTGATCAAATGGCCTTATGTTAATAGCTATATACATATGTTCTTGAGGCTTACAAAGTTATTGGAAAGATAATATGCTTTATGTTGGAGAACTTCATGGGTTTTGGAAGGGGATGAAATTGGTTTTTTTTTAGTTCTTTCTTTGAGTTGCATTTGTTGGAAGTATTGAGTTGAAACGTGAAAAGTGAACTTTGCATTATTTTCCTTAAATAAAGTGGGTGTTTTTGAAAGGTTAAGTATTTTGAAAAGAGTGTATGTTGAGTAGTGAAATATTTAGACTTTGAATAGTAAAAAGTGTATATTTTAGAAAGGTGAAAGACTTTGAAAGATAAAGCATGTAAATTTTGAATGGTGAGTTGTCTATATTTTGGAAAAATAAAGCATATATGTATTTTGAAGGTGTGTGTGTATATTTGGTAGATCATGATTGGTGGAAATTGGTATACATAGTCATGCTTCATCTTATGCATGGATGTTTTCTTCTTATAATTTTGAAAGGTGAAATGCATGAAAAAGTTGAAAAGGGAAGTATGTGAAGGTTTGGAAAGTGAAGTGTGTGAGTGATTGAATTTGAAGTGTAGAGATTGTGAAAATGAAGCGTATACATATTTTGAAAGGTGAAATGTTTTATTTATTTTGAAAAGTGAAGTTCATATATATCTTGCGAAGGTTGAAATGTGTAAAGAATGAAATGGTGTGAAGGTGGAAAATAAATTTGCATATCAAAAGGTGTTTTATGTGGAATGTGTATGTGTTGAAGAATGAAATATGTTGAAAGTGAAATGTGGGGTTTTGGAAAGTTAAATTGTTTTTGATAAGTGTGTATGTTTGAAATGTCATTTATATGCTTTTTTTGGAGGGTGACATATGTGTGGAAGGGTAAAGTTTTTGTTGTTTTGGAACAAGTTGTGTTTTGAAAAGTAAAAAAAAAATTATTTATTTTGAAAAGTGTATAAGAGTGATCTTCAATGGTAAAATGTGTGGATTTTGGAAAGTGGGACTTGTGTAAATCTTTGGGAAGGGAGACGAAGAGTAGTTTGTGTTAGAGAGTGAGTCAGTTTGAAACTTACAAGAAAATGTAAGTGTTGAAAGAAGCAAATATATCTTTCTCTCTCTACCCCTCTTATATTCCCCCTTTTACTCCCCCTTTCTCGTGCCTCGGGATAAATGTTTGAAAAGTACGAAGTGTTCTTTAAAAAAGGAAAAGTTCAAAAGGCAAGAAACAAATCGGTGTTCAAGCCTGAAGAAAGGTATGTTTTTATTTTTTTTAGTAAGTCATTTATTCCAATATTAATTATTAAATGTGTTTCTAATCCTTATTTTCTCTTCTTTATTTACATGAACTGCAAGGAATAGTACCGGTCGAGTGAATAAAAGAACAAAGAACTAAAGGCATTTGTCGCCTCCATTCAACCGGTTGGAGGTGTTACGGACGGAACCACCGGGTCATAGCCCCCAATGACTATAAGTATTCTAAAACTTGGAGTGGTTTGTGCGAACCCTTCCCCTTTAGGTCCTTAAGTAACTTCAATTTTATTAGGGTTATTTTTATTTTATTTTATATCTTTAAACCCTTTTATACATGTGCAATATCCTAAGGGTTAACAATTACACTTTTTCATGCCACACAATATTAGTGATATTTAAGGTTAAAAATTAAGGACTGAGTCTTATAAAACTTAGACTTAGCATGCATGCACACTTTAGGATAGAAACATAGAATATAAAGAACTTAGTAACATTCCCCTTAGGTTTAGAGTATATTATTAATATAACCTTAATTAAATATAATCAAAATTCAATAATCAATTAATAAAGATTTCAAATATACTAATGATAATTTAGATAAAAATACACCAAAATTATATAATCATTAATAAACAAATTGTAATTAACATACATAACCATTAAGAGATTAAATTCAAACATAAATTTAAAATTGAATCTAATTAATGTTTTAAATTTTTAATCATCTTATAATCAAATAAATCATTAAAAATTAAATAAAATCTAAAAAAATTTAAATAATTAATAATTTAATAAATTAATTTAGGATTCAATAAATCATTTAAAGTTAACAAATCATCGAGATATTAAATAAAATTCATAAAATTTCAATAAAACATTAACACTTTAATAAATCATTAATGACTTAATAAATAATTTTAAAATTAATAAATCATCTTAAATCTAATAAATTTAAAAAAATTAATAAATTATTAGATTAAATAATATAAAGATTTTAAAATGATTAATTAAAAGTATACTAAAGAACCAATCTTATTCTGCAACCTTAACAATTAAAATTTAACCTTAAATGAACTCCAAAAATATTAAATGTACTAAAATTTAAACCTGAATATAAAATTCTCTTTGATCTTTCAATAAATTAAATTTAATCACTTAGAAAATTTCAACCAATAACTGACTTAGGATATATTCAAACTATATACCCTTCTACACACACTTAAATTGATTTGTTAGGACAACTTACTCTAATTTTAGGTAAGGCCGGTGTTTACTTTCCTATTGTTGTGTAACGAGCTTTCTCGGTTTTCACTGTATTCTATTTGTGATTGATTTGAGTGTTTATTTACTTTTACTGCTCTATGTGATATGATTTGATTGACGATTAGATTACCCATAGGTTAGGAGCAATCTGGTTATTCACAGAATTTTTTGCTGGTGGTCACACTCGTGTAGAGAAATAAAAGAGGGTTAATTAATTAATAATTATATAAATAGTACAGGTGCTTTAGCTATTTAGCCCCCAAATGAAAAAGAGTGTGGCCATGTATGGCTGGTGAAATTTAATTTAAATGTAAATGTATAACTGCTTGGAAATGATTTTATTATGAAATGCTTAGGATATGATAACCCTGCAGGTGGCCTAGATTTTTTTCTTTCTGAGATGTAAATGTAATTTGTTAAAATCAAGTGTTGTGAAAGTGATTTAAAAGTGGGATATCACATCTAATCTCAAATCCAAAGAAAAGAGAACAATCCTTAGGGGAGTGTTCCCTTTTATTTGCAAAACTAGGTTAGGATGATTTTAATATCCAAAGGGAAAAAGAAAATATTCATTCAGGGATGAGTTTCTTTTTATTTGGATATTCAGGCCCGACGGATCCAAGGAGCTTGTAAAAGAAGAAGACAAAATGATGAGATGAAAGGAAGAAGACGAAGAAATGAAGATAAAAAAGGTATATCCCATTTCAAAATCACTTGTGTTAGTCTTAGAATTAGAATTCAAATTTATTGTTAGTGGTGCCCGGCTACTTAACTTTTCAGTAAAGTCTGGGTATAAATAAAATGACACTTTCCATATGGACATTATATATTATATTCTAGCTAATTTAAATTAATTATTTACATTATTTTTGCAGTAAAATTACCTGTTTTTTTATATATTTTCTTGCATGTTGTATTTTATTTTAGCCTGAATACAATCAAAATTTTTTGTGAAGGTACGATAAAAATTTTATACTTAAAATCATAATAAAATCTGTAGGCTCACATAGTAACTCTAACGATCTAAGAAGTAAGCTCGAGACCGTCGAGAGTCAGTATAAGCATATTATTACCTTCTCTTCCTTGTTAAGCACCTCCCCGCTTGTACGTTCTGACAGACCACCTGGCCTATGAGGCTACAATTCTGTCAAGGGAATGTTGTGCAATCAATAGAAAAAATCTATTTTCTAAGCCTAATTTTAAAAATGCTTCATATTTATTTTATGCATTCGAGTCAATCAACATGCATTGTATTAGATACAAATTAAAAGAGACTAAAATATTAATTGCATTTTATTTTTAGGCATTATTCATCCTACATAAGTTGAGGGGCTAATTAGAATCTGTCTTAGATATCGGCCGCCTATTTCTTAAAACTTAAACAATGTCCCTACCTATCTTTCATAAAGAGACTGGACTCATGATTTTAAAGCGTCTTGGTGATTAGCTGGCTCCCCAATCCAGGCCGGGTAAGTCCAGATTTGCACTTCATTAGTTTGGTTCATGTTATTACTTTATAGTGCCCAAATTAGATTTAGGTTATGAGGCAGATTTTTTTTAAATCTTAAGTCCTCACCATCCCGGAATATAATATCAAATTTTTAATAAAATGTCAACTTAAATATAAAAATTTCTCTCCTAAAATATAAAACCCAATATATGATATATAAACTGAGGTTGCCTATGAGCTTCTTAGAATTTGGCACCTCCTACTTTTTCTCCTTTGACTCGCTAAGAACTATTCAACATCGAGCTTTCTCCTTGAAAAATTCTTACTTATGTTCCTTATCTTTTACTTTGTAGTCAAAGGATATGAAATCAATATTTTAATCGAGAGTTTTCTAAAAAGTATCCCTCTTAGGATGTAATTAACTATAGGGCTGCCCCTATAGGGATTTAAGAAACCAAGATTAAATAAACCTTATTTTATTCCTATAAAATAAGAGAAAAATATTTGGGAATGCATATATCTTTTAAAAATCTCATTTCTAATTTTAAATATACTTATAGAATATTTTTATTATCTTTCAAGGTAATATAATATTCTATTCGTTATATTCAATTTTAGAAATGATGAATTTTCTAAAACCCGTCCTTTCTTTTGGGTGTTTTAAAGAATATTATGTTTGTTTTTTAAGATGATATAATATTCTCTTTTTTACACCTAAATAAAATAATAGATAAATTTTTCAAAAAACTTATTTCTATTTTTAAACACATTTTCTAGAATTTCATATTTATCATTCAAGATGATATATTATTATATGAACTGTATTTGATCATAGAAATATCATTTTTAAAATCATATTTTGATATTGAATCTATTGTAGAATATTGTATTAGTTTCTGGAGATTATATTTTATCCTCAATATAGTATTCAATTACAAAATAAGAGAAATCAAAATTTGTGTGGTGATACATTTTTTTTCCCACATAAGATGAGTTTAGAGCATATGTCATCTAGCTTAGTCTTTCTTTGTTCTAGAACATGTGGATATGCAATTCTCTGAAATACCTTCAAATGAGATATATTTGACTTTATTCCTGTCCATGCTTCTTGTGGTGTCATATTCTATAATCTTGAAGTTGAACATCGATTAAGTGTATAGACAATACATGTCACAACCTTGGCCCAAAATTCTGTAGGCATGTTCTTACTTTTGATCATGCTATGTACCATATTAAGAATAGTGCAATTTTTTTTTCTATGCTTCTCTATTTTGTTGGGGTGAAAAGGTGATGTTAATTAATGTTGAATGTCATGCTCTTCATAATATTCTTTGAATACTTTGGATGTAAATTTGCATCCTCGATCTAATTTAATGGATTTTACTGAAAATCCACTTTCTTTTTATGTACTTTCTTTGAATTTCTTAAACATAATGAAAGCTTCTAATTTCTCTTTCAAAAAATAAACCCATGTTTTTCTTGAATAATCATCAATAAAAGTTAAGAAATATCGATGCTTACTGAAAAATGCTGGAGCAATGGGGCCGCATACATTCTTATGGATTAATTGAAGAGGCTTCTTTACTCTAAATCTTGCATCATTTGGAAAACTCTTTCTTTGTTGTTTTCCAAATACACCACATTCACATATTTGATTTGGATGATTTATATATGGTAACCCATGCACCATTCATTTTCTCGATATATTATTTAGATCTCCAAAATTTAAATGCACAAGCATCATATGCCAAAGCCATGATGGATCTTTTACACATGTCTTTAAACATTTCATTACTCTATTTTTTATATTAAGAATAAACATTATATTTCTTGTCATTTCCACTTGGGGAATTAATTTATTTGAATTATTTTTAATTGTGAGCTTTTCATCCTTCATATGAATGACAAATCCTTTCTCAAGTAATTGTCTCAGACTTAAAATATTGCTTTTCATATCTGGAACATAATAAACTTCAAAAATAAATTGATGGGTTCCATCTTTAAGAAGAATAAGGATTTTACATTTTTCTTTTACTGAAATTTTTGAAGAGTCACCTAAATAAATTTTACTCTCCATTGCCTCCATTTTTATGAACATGTTTTTATCCATGTACATATGATTACTTGCTCCATTATTTAAATGCCAATTATTTTCTTTTTTCATCTTCTTCTCCTCTTAATGCTAATAATAAAACTGGATCGTCTTCCTTCTCTTCAACAAGGTTAGTTTTCTCTTGATTATGATAACATTCATAAGCATAATGACCAAATTTCTTACAAATATAATAATGAACATAAGATTTTTTGTACATTTAATATTTTGACTCTTTCTTTCACTCATCATTTCTTGAGTTTTGGCTTTCTTCATTATTTCTTTGATATCCACCATTTCCTCATCCACATCCTTGGCCTCTTCCAAAGCCACGACCACGACCGCGACCTCGACTACGTCCTTGTCCATAAATATCTCGATCATTTGAATTATCTTCATTTTTTTGTTGTCTTTGTCACCTTTTAATGAGAGCTTTGATTGTAGAACATATTCAATAGTATCCTATTTTTTCTTTGCTTGTAAGCCATTAAAGAGCCTATTATTTCATCAACAGTCATTGTCTCATCCTCAATAGCTATGATAATATGCTCAAATTTATCATTTACTGAGCGTAGAATTTTTTCTATCACTAGAATATCTTCTAATTTTCTCTATAACTTTGTAGGTGATTGACGATACTCAATAATCTTGTGAAATAGTCCTCCACATTTTTTGTTTCCTTTATTTAAAGTGCCTCACATTTGGCTTGGAGTGTTTGAAGTCGAATCTTTTTTATGTTGTCTATTCCTTTATATTCAACTTGAAGTATCTCCCATGCTTGCTTAGAGGTAGATGCGCTGGCCACTTTCTCAAAGTTTGTCTCATCTAGTGCTTGATAAATGAAAAAGAGCTCTTTCTTATTCTTCTTTCTACTTTCTTTCAATAGTTCCCTTTGGGCTGTTGTAATGCTGCTTAATCTTGATGCTCAACATAGCATTTCTTAACTATCTCTCAAATATCTTGTGATCCAAATAATGCCTTCATTTGAAGACTCCAATTCTCGTAATTCTCCTTTATGAGACGAGGCACTTGTAGATTCATAATATTTGACATCTAACTTGGCTCTGATACCACTGGTTAGAGAAAAATTGTTTGGAAGAGTGGAAGAGAATATGACAAATTTGAGTAATATTTCATTTGTTGATATAGACAATACATAATGTAGATAATAATTTTAAATTTTTTTATTAAATTTAATGAAAAACTTAATCTTATTGAAGTTGGGGATGAGAAGGACCTTCATGGCTCTCTTTTCCTTCACAAAGGTTGGTTGATCTTGTCCTTCAGGTAATCTACAATGATAACAATAATAGATAGCGACCAATATAGTGAAATTATTTAAAATTTTTGTGTGTATTTTTATGTATTCATTAAGGTTGTAAAAATTGGATTGGAAATAGAACCAGAAGGAGAGGTTAAGAGTTTAATGGTTCGATCGGACTCAAATCAAGATCGAACCAAGTGATGCAACATTTAAAGGGCGGTTTTTGAACCAGATATAAATTATATGGTTTTATTTTTTGTGCAGTTATTCTTTTTTTTTTAAGAGAATTAATCTTAACAATTTATTTAAGATTGTTATTACTTTTTTTTTTCTGTTAAGTAAATGGAAAAGAAAAGGAATTATAATTTAAAGGTTTTTAGTTTGTAGTGCATATTCGTAAATATTTATAAAAATTTAATTATATATTGCTTAGTTATTATATTTTTCATATGAATTATTTTACAGTCACTATATCTGATTGTCCGCTTCAAGCCTTGGAGCTATTGAGAGCAAATATAGGAAATTACGACATAGTGCTCATTGATGTTAATTTGACATGCATGGATGGATATCAACTATTAGAGAACGTGAGCCGTGAAATAAGCTTGCCTGTAATTGGTATATTAAAATTTTCTACAAAAATATTAAATTCTTTTCTTTATCAATTACAATTACTCTTTTTTTTTAAATGTGGTTAAATTTATATGCAGTGTTGTCAGTTGATTCTGAATTTAAAAATGTCATGAAAGGTATAAAATATGGTGCAATTGACTATCTTGTCAAACTAGTGCGTCTTGAAGAATTGAAATTGATTTGGAAGCATGTGGTAAAAAAATTTCTTAATGAAAAGAAGAACATTAATGAATCAAGATCAATGGATGTCAATAATTCATATCTATTAAAAAAATCCAAAGACCTTGTGAGGAAAAGAGATGAATATGACGATATTGTTTTAAAAGATAATTTGGCTTCACAAAAAAGAGCTAGAGTTTCTTGGACCCCAGAGCTCAATGCAAAATTTATCAATGCTATTAATCATTTAGGCATATATAGTAAGTGCCTTTACTTAATAACTCTTTTTTTTATAATTTTCTCTTTTTATTTTCTTAATCATAAAATAACAATATTTTTTAGAGGCAGTCCAATAAAAATACTTCATATCATGGACATACCATGACTTACTAGAGAAAACGTCGCCAGCCATTTACAGGTTTGCTCATTAAACTAGCCTTAATATTTATAAATTATATGTTTTCATTTTTTTCATTGTTGAATGGTTTTTATTTCAAATTATTTGGTTATCATTAATGAAATTTTTTGTAAAGATTATTTACTCATTCATAATTTGATATAAATAAATAAAATTATTTTCTTTTGTGTGAGACAAAAGTACATAAAAGGCGTGAAAAGAAATACAATTGAGCTTAATCAACAAATTTTTGATAATGCTAAAACAAGAAGAGAAAGTGAAAATCAATTCGAATCTCAACAATTCGCTTTAAACAATGATCTTAATGATAACAATAATTTTGATGAGCTTGCAACATTATTAGCACGTAAGTATTTGAAGATTTAATGTTTACTTCTTATTATTGAATTTTTTTTTTAATTTGTGATATTGTCATAATCAATTGTTTATGACAATGAATTCATGCAGTTGAACTAAAACAATCGCAAAATAGCTCCGACTCAGGTGCACAAATAAACATGGATTTAGTTGATGTTCAAATTTATAGTTTGGAAGATCATGGGGAAAGCAATGCTTCGAATTTGTTAATCCTATATGAATTTGAGAATATGGATGACACAGATGAGCTTTATATAGCACTTAGCTCGGTAAATAATTTTTCTTATGAAGTAGGTAGGTGAAATATGTATACATATTTTGATATTTTTTAATTGTTAAACTTTTCAGTTTCAATACTAAGATTGTTGCAAGGGCTCCTGAAGGTACTTCTACTTGTCGAGGTACCTTTCTTTTATCTCAAAATGATCTTAATTTGAATTTAGTTTTAGATTTTAAAACATTTTAAGTTTACCATATTCTAATATATTATTCGTTTTTACATTATGAACAGAAAAATCTCGATTTCTTACCTGCTCTAAGCTTTGTAGATTGTTGTTCTCTGCATCTTTGTCCAGATCATGCAATTATGATCAGAATGTGGAAACTTAATGGAGTCATTTCAAAAGTTAAAGCTTGTGGAGTCAATTCATAGTTTGTTTCTTAGTTACCAATTCAATTCTGTAATTTTGCTTCTTTCATTGCATGTTATTGTTGTTTAGAGGTTATGTAAAAAAAAATTATGATGTACATCTCAATGTTAGTTTTTTTAATAAATAAATGAAATCGTAAGCCATGCATATGCATGTTTGTTTGCATAATTCTATATTGTGTTGCTGTTGTGAAAACTTCCAAAGATTAGTACTTTAGCATAATTGAAAACTTCCAAAGATTAGTTAGCGAAACAAATGATCTTTAAATCTTGTGTTCTGATAGTCAAATCAATCATCTCAATGAGACAAATCCTACAAGCTTAAGATTGCTTAAATATGACATATTCGAGTAATTAAACATTTAAAAAATATCTTGTGATCAAAGGGATTACTATGAATCTTTTAATGGAGAGTTTTAAATTTTTTTTGTTATATATGTGTATAATGATGCTTTCAATAACTATAGATAGACCATCACTCTCTATATAAACTTAGTCAACTTTCATTTTATCAAAACATAATTACAAAATCTTAATTAAATGTTGGATTATAAAATCATACCATAGAAATTCATATTCCCAAACCCTACCTCTATACCTGATTTACCCAAGAGGACTCTTATCTTTTCTTAAAGTATTAAAAGAATGAAGTAAGATCAACAAGTTCAGTTTACTCCCTCCTACACCCTCCACATATATAAATATCCAATTTAAATACTTAAAAAAATATAAATATATAAAAATAGTTACTCAAAGAAAACATAAAGGCTTTCAAAATTGGTAATGCTTAAGCAAAATAGGAATTTATCAAATTTCTAGTGTGTATAACTAATTTCAGAACTAGCACTTATACTTTCTTGACCACATCACCATTTTCACAAAAGTTGCTGGATGGCTTATAGAATACTTATTCTATTCAGAGGTTCACTTTCATTTCTCTTTTTCTTTCACTTTCCCAACAATATTCATACATAAATTAACAAAGCATCTCTCAAAACATCTCTTAAACTTAATTCATTAGACTATTAACATATGAGATGCAATGCTTAACATGTACATGTACCGATGCTTACTTATATCTCAACTTCCATTTATATCTCCTTTTTACCTTCCACACTTGCATCTAACAAGTGGGGCCAGAATTTCTCCCACATTGCATCAGGTAGAACATGCTAAAAGAGTCACTTTCAATGTTAATTAACCTCTCATATTTCCTTTAGGCAAGTGGGGTCATAATTTCTCTCACATATGCATCAGACTTATTAGGCCAACAAAAGTACATGGATGGCCTTTACAATATAATAGAGAGTGAACTTTTCTTATTTTAAAACATAACATTTCCAATGCCACATAATACAACATGAATTGAATTTAACATTCAATGCAATATTCAGATGATGCAGAAATTACCATTAAAAGCCTCAATACTGTAAAATATGATACTCACTTAACTTTCTTGTTTTAATTTCTAACTTCAAAGGAATATTAACATGAATTTTTTAACTCTCTTATTTAATTATTGTATTTACTAGAATAAACTCTATTTGATAGTATAAATTTGTATGAAAAAACAAACAATTGAAAATTCAATTTTATACAATCCAAATGTTCATTAGGAGGAACACAATAACATACTATAAATTACATGATGAAAACTTAGTAAAATTTGTGAAAAATAGATTTTTTTCATATTTTTTATAAACTTATTAGAAATGAAATCTAAGATAGGGTTTTAGGAGTCCACCTCAAGCACTACAATTTTCTTAATTATCCTAACAAATGAATTCCAGACTTTAGTCTCTGAATCTCTTCCCTTCTCTTTCTTGTTTCTCTTTTCCCCTTCCTCCTCTCTTCTTCGACTTGCCTGGTGGTGGAATAAATTTGGTTAAATGGGTTTAGATATTTTAATATTTAAAATCCAGTAACTTGACCCAGCACTATGATGTCAAATTCCAGTGTCGCATCGCTCTTAAAAAGTCATGTAAATGCTAACTAAATATTCTCACCTGAAACCTTGCACCACGACTGTGCTTCCCAGCTCCGCAGCATTAACTTATTTTGCTCCACAGCTTAGTGTCAGGGTGTCGTATTCCCCAGGCACCAGCACACCCATAGAACAATATCCAAATCTTGAATTTTCATATTTTATACACAAAACATTGGCTATTATCTATCCAATTCAAAATTATAATACTAATAAGTACCGATTAACTTAAAAGTGAAGATTAGTTACATAAAATTACTTGACTTTGATCATAGATTTTATATTTTCCCCTCACAAAAATGTCATCCTTGATCTTTATATTCTACATCATATATATTCAGAAACTCAATCATAACAAGTCAGCATACAACTGCCTCATCTCAAATACATTCTCCTAGGTTACTTCTTGCTCTAATCGGTGCTTCCACTGAATCCTGATTATTAGAAACTATTTGTTCTTTAAATGCGTTGTGAATGTTAGACATATGGTCTGATAGAAACAACCTGTAAGTGAATTTTCCATCCTTCTCAATTACTTCAAATGGTCCAATATATGGAGGGATTAATTTGATATCTTTTCTAAATCTGTCGACACCCTTTATTGGCCTGACTTTTAGATACATAAAATCACCTAGCTACTTGAAATTATACAGACTTGTACTTAGGATCAAACTATTTTCTTTGGTTGTTTTGAATTACTTTTAATCTTTTTCTAGTCAATATGATTTTCTTAGTAGCTCTATCCACTAGCTCAAAACCCATCAATCTTCTTTCTCCTACCTTAACCGATAACGTCGTCCCGCATCATTTTCCATACAAAGCTTTATAAGGAGCCACATTGATACTTGCTTGGAATTTATTATTATAAGAAACGTAAATCATAGGTATATGGTCCCCTGACTTTCACTAAAATTTGAAACACAAAGCATTAATAAATATTCTAGAATTTGAATGACTCTTTCAGTCGGCTCATCTGTTTAGGGTAAAAAGTCATACTAAAATTCAACTTCATCTTCAAACCCTCCCAAATACTTCTCTATAGTTTTGAGTCAAATCTATCATTAAGATAAAATAATTATAAACTTAGGGATTTTGTGTATTTTGATAATTTCTTTCACGTGCAACTGGGTCAACCTAATAATAGAATTAGTCTACCTCATTGGTAGAAAATAAGCAAACTTTGTCAATTGATATATAATCACCCAGACTCCATCATGGCCTTACCTAAACCTGAGAAAGCCCATATAAAAAACTATAGTGATCTCCTCCCATTTTCACTAAGGAATAGGTAACTACTATAATAATCCACTGGATCTCTAATGCTCAGCTTTCATCATCTAGCACACTTCACATTTAGAAATAAATTTTGCTACATCCTGCTTTAATTCAGTCCACTAGAACATGCACTTCATATCATGAAACATCTTGCTCTTATATTTATGAATGGTATACCTAGAATAATAGGCTTCATGTATAATTTCTCTCCTCAAATCACCACTACTTGGGACCTATAATTTGCCACCGTAGAAAATTATGCACTGCTCATCTACTTGTAATTCAAATGTATTTCTAGAGTGAATATGATCTAACAACCCCTACATATTCCCCGTCTACCTTTTGAGCTTCTTTAATCCTATCCTGCAACAAAGCCTAAACTATCATCTTAGAAATGATTTTAATAGACACATAAGAGGAACACATAACTTTGAACTCCAACCTCTTCATTTTGTTGATCAATGCTTACTCAAAAGTACTCAAACTAGCTATCATTCCTACTCAACGCTTCAACAACCATATTTACTCTATCAGATTAATAAATGATATCTAAATTATAATCTTTAAGCAACTATAATCACCTTCTATGTATCAGATTAAATTTATTATGAGTGAAAATATACTTCAAACTATGATGGTTAGTATATATCTCAAATCTAACATCATACATTTATAATGCCGTCAGATTGTTACTACAAAAATAATAGCTGTCAACTCTAAATCATGAGTTGGATAATTCTTCTTATGCAACTTCAACTGCCTGTATATATAAGCCACCACATTTTCACTATGATACAACACATATCTCAAAGCTTTCAACAAAGTATCACTATAAAGCTGAAATTCTTCTATACCCGATGGAATAATCAATACAAGGGATGACACTAGACATTCCTTTAGTTTCTAAAACCTTTCTTCATACTCTGATGTCCAATCAAATTGTGCAACCATATGAGTAAAACTTTTTAGAGGGATAATAATCTATGAGACGCCTCTAACAAACTTCCAATAATATCCTACCATGCCAAGAAAACTATGGACCTCAGTCATAGATGTGGGCCTCGACCAGCCAATTATATCATGTATTTTCTAAGGATCCATAGTATGTTACAACCCAACCTGATAAGACCCATAGACTGAATAAGTCCTATCTTGTTAGCTTGCAACTAGAAAACCCTAAGATATAAGTTTTGATTTTTTTTTTTAATTTTCTTCCAATATAAACTTTAAAATGAACAATAGACATTAGAGCTATTAATAAAATGAAGTATTATAAATAATCTCATTCATAACATTTCTATTTCATTATCAAAATGTATATATAATAATTATATTACAATATATGGCTACTAACCAGAGTATAAAATAAAATACAATAGATTTGTCAAGATTGTATTAAAATATTAAAAAGAAAATACTTATACATTCTTAGATCAGATCCTAAAATTTCAACTCAACTGGCTCCTTCCCTTTCCCAAACCCTAAAAACAAAAGACAAAATATCTACGAGCTAACACAACTCAGTAAACCACATTTAAACCAATATGAATTCCCAAACATTCCTTTATTATGTATTTAACAAAATAGTAAACAAAATAAAATAAATCATTTTAAAGAGCATAATAATAATCACAATTATCAAAACTTTTAACTAAGAGCATTGGGAAAGTAAACAAACAAACACTTCATATTTTAAAGCGACAAATCACAGAATTCCTTCTTATAACTCCCAATGCCAATCATAGAATAGAATGAGCTTATAGCACCAAAATGTGTCTTATAGGCACAAGAATATGACTTATAATCACCATAACATGTCTTATATGCATCATAATATGTCTTATAACTACCATAACATGCTTGTAGGAACCAAATAAACTTCCACATTTTCCAACACATTTCCTCATAACTTTTGATTTCTAAATAGTTAATCATATAATTATTTCATTGCAGTAATTAAAACAAAAATAGGCATATTCCAAATTTCACAAAATGACATGATGTTAGGTAGTAGAAATCATACTGAACAGAAATGTACTATTTTAGAATTTGACTAAATTACTAGGGATTGTGTAAAAGACTATTTTGAGACTTTAATTGTACAAAAATAAAACTTTTGAGTTTAGATTTATTTTCTAATAAATTAAAATAGCATATATTTGAAAATAAATGGTGTAAAAATTTTAAAAAAAATTCCTAAATATTCAAAATTGATGCCTCTACAACCTACAAAAAGTTACATGGTGAAAGTTTTACCGGTGTAAAATTTTCTTCATTTTTTATTATGAAAGTGCAAATTTAATCAAAAAATCTAAAAATTAACATATATTTAAAAAATAAAGATAGGTTAAATGTCACCTAGCTCGATCCAGGTAACTTTTAGAATTGGGCTGGAAGCAGAAAATAAATCGTAGCTACCTAAAATGCTTTTTCTCCAACTAAAAACATTCTCCCTCTCTCTCTAATTAGTTAGCTTCCAAAATGAATTACATAAAATGAGATAGTATATTCAAATATTTTAATATAAAAATTTACTATATTTTCACAGGAGTAGAACCGATCCAGCCGGCCGTTGGACCAGTCAATTGAACTAGCTTTATTTATCAAATGGATGTAGCGAGATGAATAGGCACAAACTAGTAAGAGAAGTGAGTGGGTAGATCATGAGCTGGAGCATGCTTGGACGATCGGATTACGTGAATGAAAGATGAAATGCATAAATGAGTGGAAAATAGCAACTCCTCATGGAGAATAACTATGATTGGCTCCCTTCTTTTGAACTGAAGAGGCTTTGAATGAGAGGAAGTTGTGCCAAGAGGAAGAAGAAGGGAAGAAATAGAGAGAGAGAGAAGGAAAAGGGATGAAGAAGGAAGACATGTGCGTGCAAATTGGTGTTCAAAATTGATCAACAAGCAAGAGAGATTGAGAGAAAGAGAGAGGGAAGGAAGTGAACTTGATAGAAAGGGAAAATGAGAGTCTCAAGTAAGGAAAGAAGATAAGAAATGTTTTAAATATTTATTAAATTTAATTTATAAACTAAGAGAGTTAATTTAGAAAATATTTTTATGAAAAAAAGTCTAATTTTTTAAGAAAATTTTAAGTTCAATTGATAAAGATTTATATTTTTTAGGAATATAGGTTATTAGAAAGAAAATAAATGTGTTTATATTTAGAAAGAAAATAAACTTAATATTCATAAAAAATTTTTATTTATAATTAATAAGTTAATTATTATGAATCTAATTAACAAGAATAGATAAGTTATTGGAAAATATATGTATTTTGAAACGAAGAAATTTATATTTTGTTATATTAAATATAAAATATTTTAATATAAGAAATTTGTTTAGAAAATAATAATAATCAAATTTAAATTTAGATTTTAAAAGTAAATAATTAGTGGGAGAGCATATGTTTGAGATATTATGATATTTATATAAAATATGGATTTTAATTGAAAATGCTAATTAGGAAAATTAGTTTTACAAATAAGGAATTGAATGATTAGTAATAAATGACATATTAATAATATAAAAAATATTAATTAAATAAAAATATAGAATTTGAGAGAGAAAGTATGTGTAAATTTTAATATATGTGATTTTAGTTTTTATAAATATTTTATAAATCAATTAAATGTAAAAGAAATTAGAGGCTTTAATTAGCTACATTCAGAAAAAGAAAGAGAGAGTGAACAACATGTATTTTAAATTTTAATAATAAAAGAGATCTTAATTAGTGAAATACTCTATGCTTATTTTTAAGAATTAAAATATATTCAAAAAGAGAAGAAGTTTTAAAATATTAATTTAGATAAATTAAGAGAAAATAATTAATTATATTTAATGAAGTAATCTTTTGTAGGTTTTAAATCTATCGTTATTGGCATAAAGAGTAAAAGTGAAATAGTGTATTTTCTAAGTTCAAGGTGACTACTCATGTCTTTTTCAATTATAATAATGATATTTATTTCTCCTACATATGATGCAATAAATATTGTCATTAATTGATTGCTTATTATTAATATTTTATGAATTAATGTTATATGAATTTTTTTTTACCAAAGTCTATTGGTCATATTAAACTGGAAGACTTAAATTTAATATTATAGAGATATCATCCATCCTATGTCTTGATATTTATTATATAGATCAATATGAAATGATTTGAAGAAGATAAATGATATGATTAATATATAAAATTTGCATGATCATGTTGATTGATAGAGCACACCCCCTTATGATACTTGCTAGGGATACAATGTACTCTTGCACATTAATGGAAAAGATTATGGAAAAGGAAAAGAAAAAGAAAATGAAAAAGGAGTACCCTCATTAGTACTATTTTAGACGGTGGCTCCTGTGACGGTTATATTATTTATGAGAAAAGATAATGATATGGGTAAAGATAAGGATAATGATATATGCATAATATTAAAAGTTTTGAAATGAAATTATTTTATGTTTGGAAATTATCATGCGTATTATTCAAAATGTCTTGAGTTATTATAGTTGTAGAAGCAAGAATTACTCGTTGAGTTCCTTATGACTCACTCTTCCTATTGAAAAATAATTACAAACATAATTCAATTAATTAAAAAAAGCAAAAGAGGGAAAAAATTGTATTATAGGCACAACATGCTGTAAGAAAGATATTTAAATGATTTTATTTAAATTTAGTCAATTGTCCAACCGCCTGTTCTCGTCTCATTAATTTGAGTCTCCGAGCCTAGTCAAGATAACGGGCTTTATATGAAACCCTGCGGCACTGGCCACAGTGCTGCCCTACAAACACTAACATAGTCAAATCAATATTAGCTAATTACACTGACAACCATTAGCTTTATTGTCAATAATCACCAATAAAGTTGACACACGCTATTATCTATGAGGTTGATGCACATCGTCAACACCAACACCAATAACCCACTAACTTTTTCACTCTTCATAGCCACCAAAATCAATAAACATTTTTATAAAATTATTGCACACCATCAACACTAACACTAATGCTTAGAGATTTTATCGCTCGTGTTTAACACTAACACTAATTCACACCACCACTTATAAGGTCAATGCACGTGTGATGCCCCAGAATCTAACTTGAAATAGTTATTTTTTTATCCTTTAAATAAATAATAACCAAGGCTATCTAAATATCTTCTATCAGTAATAAACAACAAAGCTAATTCTATAATTTAAAACATCAACGTGCACATTTATATTCATTCTCAAAAATTATATACACAACTCAGGATTATAATAAAAAGAAATAAAACATGAAGAATCCTTACTAGTCTCACACTCCTGCTCCCTTGTCCTGACCTGAAATCATTTAACCATATATAATAAGCTTAAAAAGCCTAATAGGTTACCAAAACTTACAACTGAATTCAAAACACGGTAAAAAAATAATATACATATCAACAGTCAAATCATAGCTGTTGCATCCATATGATCATTGAATTAATACAAAAAATAATAAAATTCATATGCAGTAGTGGTTGAATCTATAGTTAGTAAAACACTGCAATATGAAGGCCAATAAAAAAGTAAATCAGTATGAGTGAAAAATATATAAAGCAATCATCATAATAATATTAATATGTACAAAAATTATATAAAATATCAAATTAAAATATCAGTAAATACTATCAAAATTAAATCAATGCAATAAAATTAAATATGAATGTACACATGTTATTCAGTTATTTTATATCAACATTAAATCAGTATCTCAATCTGAAGCCTAATATCTCAATCACATGCTTAAAAAATTCTATATATCACGTGCTTAGTATATCACATACTCAATATCAGTGTAGTGAATCAATAATATCAAATAGTATCAGTATCTGTATCAATAACAATAACAATTCAGTGGTAGTAGTAGTAGAATAATATAATAATAGTAAATCCGTGTAATAATAATAAATTCATATAAAAATAAGAATAATACCTCAAAAATATGTATTTCAATAGTCACACTAAACAAGTAAGAAGTCCTAGCTATCGTGATATTTTTTAGTGTCAGTACAGTGTTAGTAAACTGTTGGCTCAATAAATAGAATTTTCACCCTTTGCCTGTCGGCACAGTAATAATCTTTTTATAACTCCTAATTAGTGTATCACATGAATTAGTCGATGATAACACTAAACCACAATATTTAAAGGAAAGTCCCTCAGCCCACCATCTTATATAGGTCAATTAGTTTCCAACCAATGGGTCAACCAGTTTTTACTTATTTGTTTCACACATATATATTATTATCATAATACTATAATAGTAATAGCAACCAGCTATTACTCAAGCACATAGCCCATCCATTTTTAATACATTGCAGCAAGTAATGCATAATTGAGTTTAATTAAGAAGATGCCAAAATGATATAATGGTAGACAACGAAGAATCATAATAGGCAAAAATACATATTTTCAAAAAATTACCAAATTACTAGAAATTATATAAAATGATGTTTTAAGACTTTTATTATACTACACTACTATTTTTAGATGTCAAAATAAATTTTGAGAAAGGCAAAAATCACCTAGTGAAAAGTTTTAAATAAATACTCAAAATACTCATAATCATGATCTCTATAACATATAAAAAGTTACGTAGTAAAAATTTTGTCAATATAAAGTTATTCATGTTTTTGGTAACAAAAATACAAATTTGAGAAGAAAAATATCAAAAACACAAAATCTTTGAAATCAAAAATAGGATATGGATTCCTTACAATGAGCTGGGCAAATCTTTCAGCTGGCCCGATGGACGAAAATTGCACCGTAGCCTCCAAATTTGAGTTTTCTTTCTCTCTCCTCTCATTTCTCTCTCATTTTCTTATGCCATATCTATGTTGCCGAAGTAATGAGGAGAAAAAGGGATATTATAAAATCCTAGTGCTTTAAGATATTTTTGAATAAAATATAATATAATAATTTAATATAAAAATATAATTAAATCAGTTTCTTTAATATAAATATAAATAAATAATTTTAGGACTTAGCAAATTATAAAAAAATATTCAAAAAATAAATCATAATATCTAAACAAATATTGGTGAAATAAGTTTATTAAATGGACACCTAACGATCCCGAAATTCTCAGTTGTACCGGTATGTAAAATTCTTAAGAATTTTCTAAGGTTGTGAAAATCGGATCGAACAATAAACAGGAAGAAGGAGAGGTTCATAGTTCAACCAGTTCTACCGGTTGAACTAGGGTCAAACCGGATGATGTAATAAATAATAATATTATTAAAAAGTAATAACATTAATAGAATAATTAAGGGTATCTAACCTCACCATATAATTCTAAGAATTTAAACTATATAATTTTAATATATTATTTCTCAATAAAATTAAATTAAATTGAAATGATGAGTATATTTTAATATAATTATAATTTATAAAATATATAGTTTAATTATATTATATTTATTAATATCTAATAATTTAATTATATTTAATTTTTATATTTAATTATAATTATAATAAATGAGATTCTTATAATATATCTTATAACAAATTAAAAATTTTAATATAATATATAAATTTATAAAATTAAATTTACAAATGTGTAATAAGAATAATATTTAATATAATGTATAAATTTATATTATTAATTTATATAATATATATTATAATAAATTTATAATATATAAATTTATAATACAAATTAAAAAAAATTTGTACCTAACTAGCCCAAATTTGTGGCCTAACCAGCCCAAATTCATGGCCCAACAAACTCAAATTTATGGCCCAATAAAGCCCAAACTCACATTCAAGCTCATATAACATTCATGTAACTTTTTAAATCCCACATCATGAAGGAATTTGAGATGATTTTCTTTTAGCCTTTATATAGTTCCATCTTTTCTAATAAAACTTATTTTATGAGAAGACATCCATATATTATGGTATTAAAAATCTCATTATTTAATTAAAAATTTATATTAAAAAAATTTAATAAAGTAAAGTATATTATTTATATTTTATTTTAAATAAAAAATTTGAACCAGCAGGTTCTTTCGAATCTTGATCAGTTTGTCAGTTCTCTGCGAAGCTAGTTTTTAAACTAGACCGGATCAGACAATTGGCCGATTCACGATTGAACCGGTTGAACCGGCCAGTTCGATCCAGATTTTAAAACTTCAGGGTTTTGACCAGTATCCAAAAATTACAAAAAAAAATTAAGTATGTAAAATACTTCAATCAAAATATTATGGCCAAGATAGATTATGAATTGGAGTTATAATGACTCCAAAAAAAAAAAAGGGCAAAGTCAAAATATAGGCTATTACAATATACACACCTTAAAAAAATATCGTCCCCGATATTTCTCTTAATGATTCGGACACAAAATTTAAATATAAACTAAATATGTACAATCAAAAATAAAATTAAATCTAAATTAACTCATCAAAATCATACATTCATGCAATTCATTTTATCGCATGTATTCAATTATGCATGCAAACTAATGCACCTTAATCTACCCAATCTACCTTACTCATAATAAAATCTTATAGCTCTTGTAACAATCAATTCTTCCAACAACTATGCTCTGATACCAATTGTGATGCCCCAGAATCTAAATTGGAAGAATTATTTTTTTATCCTTTAAATAAATAATATCCAGAGCTATATAATATCATCTATAAAAAATAAACAACAAAGCTGATTCCAAAATTTAAAAAATTAATATACACATCTATATTCATTCACAAAAATTATATACACTACTCAGGATTATAAAAAAAAGAAATATAACTTGAAGAATCCTGACCAGCCTCATACTTTTGCTCCCCTATCCAAATTTGAAATTATTTAACCATATATAATGAGCTTAAAAGCCTAATAAGTCACTAAAACCTATAACTGAATTCAAAGTATGGTAAAGAAATAATATGCATATCAGCAGTCAAATCATAGCAGTTGCATCCATATGATCGTTGAATCAAAATAGAAAAATAATAAAATTCATATGCAGTAGTAGTCGACTCTATAGTCAGTAAAACATTATAATATGAAAGCCAATAAAGTAGTAAAGTAGTATGAGTGTAAATCTATAAAGCAATTGTCGTAGTTATATTAATTAGTACAAAAATTATATAAATTATCAAATCAAAATATCAGTAAAGATTATTAAAATTAAATTAATGCAATAAAATCAAATATTAATACACACATGCTATTCAGTTATTCTATATCAACATTAAATCAATATCTCAATCTGAAGCTGAATATCTTAATCACATGCTCAATAAATTCTATATATTATGTGCTCAGTATATTAAATGCTCAGTATCAATGCAGTGAATCAATAATACCAAATAGTATCAATATTTATATGAGTAACAATAACAATCTAGTGGCAAGAGTAGTAGAATAATATAATAACAGTAAATTCATGAAATAATAATAAATTCATATAAAAATAAGAATAATGTCTCAAAAATTTGTATTTAAGTAATCACATTAAATAAGTAAGAAGTCCTGACAATCTCGATGTTTTTCAGTATTATTATCAGTGTTAGTAAACAGTTGGCTCAGTAAATAGAGTCATCATCCTTTGTCCGTCGGCACAGTAATAATATCCTTATAATTCTCAATTAGTGTATCACATGAATTAATCAAGGATAATACCAAACCACAGTATTTGAAGGAAATTCCATCATCCCACCATCCTGTACAAGCCAATCAGTCTCCAACCAACGAGTCAACTAGTATTTACTTGCTTGTTTCACACAAATATATTATTATCACAATACTATAATAATAATAACGACCAGCTATTACTCAAGCACAAAAACAAATCCATTTTTAATACATTACAATAAATAATATATAATTAAACTTAATTAAGAAGATACTAAAATGACATAATGGTAGATAACAAAGAATCCTATTAGGTAAAAATACACATTTTCAGAAAATTATCAAATTACTAGGAATTGTGTAAAATGATATTTTAAGACTTTTATTATACTACACTACTATTTTTAGATATCAAAATAAATTTTGAGATAAACAAAAATTACTACATTTTCAAAATCACCTAGTAAAATATTTTAAATAAATACTCAAAATGCTCATAATCATGATCTCTATAATATACAAAGAGTTATGTGGTGAATGTTTTGTCAATACAAAGTTATTCATGTTTTTCGGTAATGAAAACACAAATTTGAGAGAAAAAATATCAAAACCATAAAATCTTTGAAATCAAAAGAAGGATATGGATTCCTTACAATAAGATTAGCAAATCTTTCAACTGGCCAGGCGGACGAAAATTGCTCAGCGGCCTCCAAATTTGAGTTTTCTTTCTCTCTCCCCTTATTTCTCTCTCATTTTCTTATTTCGTATCTCTATTGCCGAAGTAATGAGGAGAAAAAGGGATTTTATAAAACCCTAGTGATTTAAGATATTTTTGAAAAAAAAATAATATAATTATTTAACATAAAAATATAATTTTATTAGTTTCTTTAATATAAAATAAAAAAAAATCATTTTGGGACTCAAAAAATTATAGAAAAATATTCATAAAATAAATCATAATATATAAAAAATATTGGTTAAATCAATTTGTAAAACAGACACTAGACGATCCCGAAATCCTCACTTGTACCGGCATGTACAAATTTCTTAAGGATTTTCAACAGAGTCCAAATATTACGAAAAAATTCATATAAGTAAAATACTTTGAACAAAATACTTTAGAAAATACGGGTTGTGAATTAGAGTTGTGATGACTCCTGAAAAAATTGGCAAAGTCAAAATACATGCTATTACAACAGGTGTCATCATCAACACCAATACACGCTAACTCATTGCTCGTCATCACCATCAAAATTAACACATTCCATTGCATATAAGCTGATGCATGCCTTCAACACCAACCCCAATGATAGTTAACTTTATTGCATGTTGTTATTATTAATGTTGACACATATCGTTGCCTATAAGATCAATGCACACCATCGACACCAAATCCTAAACTCGTTGACTTTTTTGCTTTCCTTTGTCAGTAACATTACTACATGATATTATCTATAAAGACAATGCTTGCTTTCAACACCAATATTGGTGCTCACTAACTTTTTCGCCGATGTCGCCACCAATATTGATGCACACAATTGTCTAAAATGAAGATGAATGTCGTCGACACCAACTCTGTCTCCATTATAAAAATTGATATTTAAACTAAGCTTTATAATATTTAATATTATTTTCTCGAAAGAGAATTATCAAGCATATCATTAATGATCTCCTGAGGGAAATTCAGTGCTTCAACAGTATTTATATAAATTTTCAACATAAAGTTTATTTTCTATTTTTTATGACTACTACGTTATATCAGTGTATTCCCCAAATATAGGAAAGTTTATCATCGACAACATACACTAATATAATTATTCAATTTGATGAGACTCTATGGTTTTTCTCTTTTACGTAAAAAATATGGGTGTCTCTAACAACTCTTTTTATTTGTGCGGAATCTATATAAAGTCAAGACCTTAAATGCTATCTTTGCCATCATAAATGTTTTAGAACATTACACCACAATAAAGCATATATATATATATATATATTCAATGATTTTTTTCTTCTTATTCTAATTTTTTGCATGAAAATTCTTTAAAAAATTTTAACCCCTATATATTTTATTATCATTTCTTACATAAACTTTCACATGAAATTATTATGATGTATTTTACATAATAGCATGATTTTTTATTTTATAAATAATTCCTTTTTATTCAATAACTTTGACTCCTGCCTCACTAATATTAATTTTGTACAGCTTTATTATTATAATTATTATAATCATAATTATAATTATTATAATTATTATTATTATTATTATCATCATCATCATTATCATCATCATTAATAATAATACTCTAATATCTTATTCCATTAATTTCATAATATTTAATTGCTTTAAAAAAAACAAATAAACACAATGTTTGGCACTCAAAATTGGAACTAAATTCCACACTTTTTAGGGCCAACTTACAATTTAGAACAGGTTCCATCTAATTTTAGGCTTCATTTGGGTAGCTTTTTATTATTTTCTAAAATAGTTTTTTAGTACAAAAAATTTAGTTCAAAAAATTTTTGTAGTATAAGCCAACTTTAGAAAGCGGTAAGTAAGCTACCCCAAACAAATGCTCCTAACTCATTTCTGAAAAACGAGATGCACTTATTTTTTTAACACTTCTGATTAGTTTATTTCACTATTAGTATTTAAATCTCAATTACAAGATTGTTTCTACATTTTCCAATAAAAATTCCCATATGACATTCAATAGCAAAATAGATATTCCAAATTAAGCCAACAACAAAAGAAATTTTCATTCTCAATATAAATCATATGTAATTGTCATAGAATAGAATCCAAAACTTTCACAATTGCAAACACAATTTATGCAATATATCAACATTATAAGAAGTTTCAGCAATTGATTCCACACTGCTTGACATTTGGTCCTATGGATCAAACCACAAATGGATATATCCTCTCCCATAGCAATGAGAAGATCGAAGCCAAGAGATTCGACCAGATAACGACAATTGTCAGAGTTTGATTCCACCTTCGCATAAGCCCCTTGAGGAATGGATAGAGATGAAAAAATAACCTAGAATGGAAAAATAGCTTCCCAAATAGAGGTCCCCATGACTGATATCCATTGTTTATGGCATCTAATATCCCAACCACAACTCCAACAATGTTAACGATGAGACTGGTGGTTGGGGGAATGAGCAAAGTGGTCCATTTGAAAGTGTAGAGTTCACCAAATTCTTCATCATCGGAGGCCTTCGAAGTAACTTTTAAGTTGGTGTCAATTCCTATAAGGATTTTGAAAAAGCCTTACACAACTGCGAAGAGGTGTGCCGAAATGCGGTCAATGACACAAAACTACTCGTTTCTCCACCACTCTTCAAAGCTCACTCCGCTCCATCGTAATTCTAGTATCCCTATGGCAAAAATGGAGATGAAGACTGCAATGAAGAAGAGGCTTAAAAATGTGTTAATATGCAACAAGGAAATCTTTTTGAGATAGAGAATTGAGTAAATGATAAAAAAAAATCTTTTAGATTTTTTCATATGTTTGTTTTTGTCTCAGACTTTTGTAAATGCTCAATATAATTCTTCAATGCATCAAATTTGAGTTAATTGTAGCTCATGATCAACATTGATATTTCTTTGGACAAAAAAATTGGTGGAAAAGGAGCCTTCGTTGAACAATATAGACTTTTAGGGTCCATCTTACTAGTTAATATTAATTGAGAATAATGGATTAACTTTTAAAAGTCCAAACTACTTTCATGCAAAACTTCATTCCAAAAAACTTCAATTCAAAGAAATGACAGTTTATGGTAGGATAAAATTAATTCAAATTTAGTTTTTTGAGGCACTAAATTGAACACCTACAGAAGTCTTGGATTCAAATGGATGCACCTAAAAAGTTGAATAACCATTTTAATCATCTATTCAATATAGTTTTGTTAGAAATGACCATAATTGCTAAAAAACTTACCGATTGCATAATAAATTTTCCTGTGAGAAGGCAGATAACAGGCAGTGTACAATAGACAAGAAGAGGGAGTCAGGTGAAAGTGTAAATTGTGGTGTTTATATAGGAAAAGTGTTCAAGCTATTTGAGATGGCCATTCTTGTAGCCATACCAAATAGGGTTGTGTCTGATGAAGAATATTTCAACTGTACCAAGAGCCCAATATAAAACTTGGCTAAGCCTATCAGAGAGATTTATAGGAGCTGACCCTTTGAATACTGGCCTTTCTGGCATACAGTATATAGAGCTACATCCACTACTAATAAATTAGGCTTTTACATCACATTTTCTAACATACAACAGATGTTTAAACCACCGCAAAATTATTTGCAGCGGTTTAAAAACCGCTACACATCCGCCGCATCTGCTTTCGCTGGTAAGGCTTTAGCAGCGGTTTTGTAAGCACCGTTGTAGAAAGGCTATAGCAGCAATTTGGAAGCGCTGCTGTAGATATGTTATAGCAACGGTTTGGAAGCTTAGCTATATAGATGCAACAGCAGCTGTTTGAAAGCGCTGCTGTAGGAAAGCTATAGCATCATTTTTAACATGTGTTAAAACCGCTGCTAAAGGGTATGAGCGATTTTAAAAAATATAATGCAAAAAAATCATTTTTTTATGATTAAATAATACATAAACAATGTCAAAATTGATGCTTCAACATATATAAAGTTAAATGAATACAACCAGTTCTTAGTGGCTAATACAAAGACTAAAAATATATAGCAGTGAATACAAAAAAAAAGTTCTCCAAAAAGCTCAAACTATTAAAATAAGACATTAATTTAGAGAAATATTAAAACAAAAATGGAAATAATAAACGTGAACTTAGTAGCTAATAAATTCCCCGTTCTAAAAAATAACTTCATCATGAGCATCTCCAATCATAAACGTGAACTCCTGCCTGTGGCCTTCCAAGGATTTGTGAACCTCACTAGCAACCACAATAGCTCATGTGATCCAGCTCTCTCTTCGTCAGTCCCTCGACTAGCAATCACTTGTTCAACCCTAAATCCTTGCTTGATTAACCTGAAAAGAAAAGAAATATAAGCTTATATTAACTACTAAGTATATTATAATTTTATAAGAATATAATATATTAAAAAATTTATACTTGCTTCAAACACCTTGAGGCATAAACCTCTACGCGTGCTGAGGTAAGAAAAAGTTGCAAGCAAAGAAATGTTAAGCCTCACATCCCCACAGACCACGACAGATTTTTGAAATCTATTGTTAGGAGATGCCTGCAGCCATCAAAAATACCTGCAGCCATCACACAACTCCATTCAGTTGGACCTCCCACGCCAGCATCGGTACACATCACAGTTGGTTTAGCTGTAAAAAAAGTATTATCAGATAAAAGAAATATCAGCCAATAATTTTGAGAAGCTTAAGAATACAAACAAACATTACTTTTTCCATTTTACCTCTGACTGGTAATTTATCGCTAAAACAACTTCAGTTACCCCTACCTCCTTCAGAGCTTCAATCTGGAGATGGCCAAATTTGTTGAGTAGTCAAAGGAAAAGTGTGTATACGCCTTTCTGCAGGAGTTGAATGATGCTGTTAAAGCCAAATTTGTTGAGCAAGGCGAAAACACCAGCATCGGTACACACCACGCCAAATAAAGCAATTTCCATTAACCTAAGATCGTTAACGGTAACTTGTAGCTTATATACTTCAAGCATTTGTTATCTTCCCTTCTCCAAAAACATAATATTCCTTAACAAACAATTTTATTAATCACCAAGCTTACATATATTCAACATATATGGCATACTATATGATACTACATGAGATATCAAGAAATGCATACTTCATAATTTAAATTAAAAAATAACTCTATTCAAATAAATTAAAAAAAATAATCTCCGTTACCAATCAATCCAATCTTATTGCGTTAAAGCCTTAATGTAAACAAATAAAAGTAAAATATCCATAATTACAAGAAAATTAACCAAATCAAGCAGAAATCATGACAATACACACACAAGATCTAGAAATAACACAATGGGTTAATGACAAGTGCAAAAAAAAAGCACTTACATCATCAAGCAACTATAACTCTTCTTCTTCTTCTTAAAAATCCCCCTTTTCCTTGGAGGTTGGAGAACAACTTTGATTGCAGTATCAAAAATAAATTTGACATTCTAACAAAACCAACATTATGATAAGAAATCAGCACATAAATCATACACCTCAAACAATACAAAATTTACATTTGCACACCAATTAGCAAATTCTGTTATTTGGTATTGAAGCAGGAAATTCCATCAACATTTCTTGCTCTGCTTTCGCAGTGCTTCAGAATCAAATTTTATTATACAGGGGTTAAGATTGAACCAGGCACTAAAATTAAAAAAAATGGAAAACAAGAAAATTAATCAATGGCCGTCAATGGTGAAACAAGTGGAAAATGAACCTTAATCAATGGCCGACAATCATATTACTTTTCATTTGATTCATTCTTCAATCACTGGAAAATAAGAAAGCATAATAACTATTGGATGTATAAAGATTGCAGTAACAAAGGGGAAAATGATGGCTCTTTTTTTTTCTTACCAGCAAAGGAATAGATAGGGTTCTGATGAGGATCAACAATCAGAACCAATAATAAAGTTTTTCTGGTTATAAAATAGTAACAGCAAGGAAATGTTGCTGAGTTCATATATGCATTATATTGGCTCTGATTGCAGTAACAAGGATCAACAATCAGAAGCCTCAGAAATGCTAAACGACGCTCTTGATGAAAAAAAATTAGTTAACTTACCCAAATATTGAAGTGTATAGAAGAGGAAACAACACCTTATAACAACAACATTACCATTAGAACATGCTAAACAATGCAAAAATACTTATATTTTACCTCGGAATTTGAATGTTAAGGAAAGTAAGCAGTTGAGCCAATCTGATGGCCCACAAGCAGATTATGTAAATAAAAAAAAGTGGGAGTTTGAATACCTCATTTCTCCAACACTTCCATCACCATATTTAGCTGATTACAATGAACTATCATTCTGAGCCGAACTTAAAATCAAAATTAATATCTAAATAAAAATATTTAAATTGTCATACATCGAAATATTATATTACTATCTAGAGTCGAACATAAAATCAAAATTCTTATAATATTTCAAAACAAAACATCGTGTCCATTTATCATTGTCTTCCCTTCTTTTATACCTTGGATGTCAATTAGGCGAAAATTGATCATTATCTCCCTGTTATTAATATAGAAATAATCAGTCAAAATAAAGGTGATAAATAAATTAATAAATGAAACTATCTAATTTTTTAAATTTTACATACCATAGTTGAGCTTCCTGGTGGTGGATGTTGTCCCTGGTAATTTTACATGAATTATCTCACCTCACTTTGTAGTGTTTGCACCACCTCCTCAAGTCTTACAACTTGCTCAAGTGCAATATTGCTTCCACTGTTGCTGCCTGGAGTCGTGGTGCTATGAGGGAAATATCTACTCGGAGTAACACCAAAACCCTGTGTTCATACCCTCCCTGGGTGTTCTTGCCCCATTATTGTCTTGAAGACTTTCTCATTGGCCTCAAAATTTCCATCTTCTGGCGTCAACCCTTCCTCGACAAGCATTTTACAAGCATGTAACTAGATTTAGAAAAAATATATACATAGTTAGCATTCATTAAACCAATCATATGAAATGCTTATGATTTTACCCATTTTTGTTCGGGCTCCTCAGATGACCATGATCCATCTTTACGCTTGCGATTGATTTTCCATAATAACAGGCGATCTCGTATAGACTACAATAACTGAAAATTAATTTTCTTTATAAAAATATAAATATATTACTCTTTTGATTAAGCACCGTTTCTTCCTGTCTCCTTATACAGCTCATCCGACCCATCGTATGCAGACATTTTTGTTTTTTTGCATTTTTTGCATTTCTTGCTACCCTCTCCTATAACAAATAATCATATATTAATTTCATTTTTGAAAAAAAAAAAAAAACAACGCGGTTTATTTTGTTAACTCACCTTGTCTTGGGGTTGTGACCACTTATTAACTATTTGGCACCACTACACTGGGTTTACTCCTGCAAGGACAGCCTCCATGATCTCTTGTACTAGTCTACTATCCCAATGTTCTACTTTCAAATTGGTTTTATAATTGCGCCACTTGACACCAATAGATTGTAGCATCCAATATTTTATATTTGTAGGAAAATCAAAATTGGCCTAAAAAATGTTAAATGATTTTAATTATCAAGCAGACATAAATAACATTTGACTATTTGTTATGATATTTACCTCTACTTCAGCTGACATCATTTTTTTAAAGGGTTTCATGCCTTTATTACGTCAATCTAAAATGAGATCGGTGCCAAGATAGGATCTCTGGCTACAACCCCTAAGTATGAACCAAGCAGAATAGACTTTGGTATATTACATGACACCATATTCTCATTGACTTCAATGTGAACATGTGTACCTGGTGGCATGCTTTGTATGTCTGCACAAGTAGTTCAGCCTCTTTTTTTATCGGAGCACCCTCATCATCTGAAAAAATAAAGATGTGAAAGGCAATTATATTAATAAATTATTGAAATAGATATATATAAATAAATATTTAAGTGAACAAAATCCTATGAGCCAAATTCTATCATCCGCTGGTGGCACCTGCTGTCTTAAATATTCAAATGACAGACTCGGGGACTATTCATTGTTATTGCAGCCATTAGCATTGGACAAATTTGGAAGGATCGGAGTCAATGTATTATTTTTAGTTCTACTAGTCTGCTCTACATTGGAAGATCCTCGATGTGTAACCTTTTTAGCACGTCGGAATGAGGCACTTCTTGTCATTTCTATTAGTATGAACAAAAAAAATATGGACAATTATTAAAATATCATACACACATGCAACCACTATCAGTTGTATGATCTAGAATATATTTTAAATCATTATACTCAATTTTATAAAACACCCTGAATGAATAGAAACAAGATGAAATAGATTTCTATAAAAAAATTGGCAGGAATTTGTACCGTGATGGATCTAGCCAAAATGATCCTGTAATAAAATAAGTAAGGCATTTCTTTAGAGCAAAAACCTGATGACACACATGGAACACGAACAAAATAACATCTAGGAACAATATAAAATTCGAGTGATTCTCATCTATGATTTAGTATACATAAGCCGCCAATTTTTAAGCAGGAGAACATACATCTATGCTTAGTAGAATAGAGCAGTTTATAATTTTTTTACTAGACCTTAACATTAATTACATTATTGTGACATATTAATGTGTAGTAGAATAGAGCAGTATATAAGTAATTATAAAAAATTAGGTTGTATACCAGCAAAAACAATAATTAGCGATGGATGGCAACAAGAAATCAAACTTAAAAATAAACATCAACCAAAATTAATAAAGGAAAAGGATAAATAGTCTTTGTAAAAAAAACAAAATCATTTGACTGTTAAGGACATCACAAAGTACATGTACCTTTCATTTTAGAAATTGGCTTGTTGCTTCAAGAGGAGATTTTGGAGGTCTTGAATTCCTTTTCTCTGCTGCTCGTTTTTGCCTCTTTTCCTGAAATAATGATCTATTTAGGTTGAAGCATAGCGATTCAACGGCAAAATCTTTACAATTAGCATGTAGCTTCAAGAGGAAATTTCAAAACCTCTATTTATGAATGGATTCATTCAGAAAGACGCCACAAATCAACAACGTTTATTTGTGATACGGTAATAATGGTGGATTTAAAAGTAGCAAATCAATGGATACACAAGCAATAGATAATGGAAAAATATAAAGTGAGTACCGCTTACATAGCATGATAGCAGCTAAAGCATAAATGGCAAACTAAATTTACCAGCATTATCAGCTAGCTATTTGTATATCCAAAACCAAGAATAATTTTGTTGTTTCAGATCACAAACCAAAAGCAAAAGCAAATTGAAAACCTCATGAAATAAAACTATAAAACCATGTGAATAACCTAATTTTCCTATTTCCATGTAAAAGCAAGAGCATAATTATATTATCTCTCAAGAAGGAACAAGCGTAGCTTCAAATAATCAACTTTCTTTCAATAGTTAAATTCTAATGCCGGCTAAAAAATTGCAAAATATTACCCTTTAAAAATAATTCTTTCAGTGATACTAAGTAATCATGATGACAATGATCATGTAGATCAAAGACAACCAATTAAATAAGAACTCGGTTCTTTATATGTAAACTTGAAAAAATAATAAAATCTCAAACCAAATGATACCGTGATAGCTTATTAAGTCAAAGAAATAAACATGAAATTGAAAACACAAAAAATAAAGATAACGAAAATCTCAATGATCAAACACAATTTTTTTTTGCTATAGTAAGAATTCAATGATCCATCAACAGGTTGTGGAAATAGGTGTGTAATCAAAGATGTGAAGCTCTCTGAAATAGCAAAAAAAAGAAAGCATAGGCATTTTGACTGTCATGGCTTCCACATGTCCTTTTAAGCATCAATGATCACCTAATTTCTCTTTTGCACTTCATAGCCACCATAAAAGTACCATCATAGAAAAGAAATAAAAATGAAAATGCTCACAAATTTTGCATGAATTCATATATATTTGTTCTGTCAAGAAATGCTTGAATCAAATACATCTCTAGCCTTTACAGGTAAGACAAAGTTCCAGTTTTTATTCTTTGGATCTTCAATGAAAAAAATAGACTCAACTTGTGATGAGAAAACAAATAGATCATCTGCCCATCTATCACCTATGTGTATTAATCGTGAAAAGTTAACCAACATATTTCTGTAAGGATCTACTTTAGTTCCAACTGAAGTTGTGTTAGCCCAATCACACTTGAAGAGGACCACATGAAATAAGTTGGAGTAACTATGCTCAATAATATCATTCAATCGACCATAATAAGAAAAATTTCCAACTTCAATTTTGTTAACAATACCATAATTTTGTGTCTTCTTGTTCTCATCACGAGCTTTAGTATGAAATACATTCCCATTTATATAAAATCCTTTAAATCTTCTTGTGATTTGCTTAGGACCAACCGCGAGGGCTCTAATTTCTTCTAAAACTATTGAATCATCTATACATGTAATCTAAACAAAAAATTATTAGTCAAATTAAGCATATGATATTGAAATTGACTAAGGAGAGATTTTGATATCCTACTCTTCGTTTGAACCAATTATGAAAATGTTCATTAACAAGTTTATCAAGAGCTAATGGCATTAGAGAAAAGTTGTTGGCTCTTTTTTGTCTCTCTTCCTCCTTGTATATATCAATATACTTTGTTAAATGATCACAATGTCGGAGCACAAATATATGTCCTTGAATCAATGATAGGTCATCTAACACAAATATAGACTCTTGACCCAAAGGTATACCGTCAGTTAAGAACTTGTAGGAAACACCATCATCCTTAGATGAAACTTTAGTAGATATGGACTTGGAGAAAGTCGGTGCACAAACAAGATATTTTGAGCAAAATGAAATTCCCTCTTCAGCGATGTATCGCTCAGCAATTGACCTTTCAAGTTGTGACTTATTTCCAACAAAATCCTTTAATACTAAGAAAAATCTGTGAATTATAAAAATGCACGTGAGAATACCCGACTAAGTAATAAAACATTGAAGCAATAAGAAAGATACATTACCTCTCAAAAGGGTACATTCATCTATAATATACAGGCCCACCAAGTCTCACTTCTTCAACCAAATGGATGAGCAAGTGAACCATGATAGTGAAGAATGAGGGGAGAAAGTACTTCTCCATATTACATAAGTTCAATTGGATTTATGACCTTCGCGCAAATGAATTTCAAGAACTGTGAAATCCCAACAATGATGTTCAAAACTTCATTTGATGGTGCACATGAACTTAATGCAATAGGCATAATTTCCTCAATTAGTACATGAGAATCATGGCTTTTTAAACCTGTTATTTTGCACTCTTTAATGTTAACACCCTTAGAAATGTTTGATGAATAACCCTTTGGTAACTTCATATTCTTGAGAACTTCACAAAACATTATCTTATCCTTCTTAGACATGGTAAATAGAGCTGGTGGTAAAACATAACTACCATCTGAAAGAACATGAGGATGCAATTCAGGCTTTACTCCTATTTGAACCAAATCTTGTCGAGCTTGTAAGTTATCTTTAGATTTCTCAAGGTCTAGCAATGTAGAAATGAAGTTATCAAAAATATTTTTTTCTATATGCATAACATCTAAATTAATTATGAGGTAATATATTATATTGCCAATAAGATAAATAAAAAAATATTAATTTCTTCTTCCACTTAGTGACCATACTTTCATTGATAGATATTGCAGCTTCGTACACTCTCTTCAGTATTTTTAACCAATCTTTATTAATATTTCCAAGATTGAATTGATGATTATGTAACTCAGTACAAATTTCAGTACCAGAAATCCTTGAAGGCGCTGATCTGAGTTCATCTCTATTATCAAAGTACTATTTTTGCTTGTGAAATAAATGAGATGATGTAAGCCAACGTCGATGGCCCATATATGCAAATTTCTTACTCTTAAACAACCATAAGCTTATACAACCATAAGGACTTTGTATTATTGGCACAACATGGACAAGCAAACCTGCCTTTGGTGCTCCACCCCGACAACATGTCATATGTCAAAAAGTCATTAATAGTCCATAGTAATGCTGCACGCATCATGAATTTTTCTCCACTTGTTGCATCATAACATTGAACACCTTGCCATAACTGTTGCAGTTCATGAATCAGAGGTTTGAGATAAATGTCAATATCATTTCCAAGACTTTTTTCACCTGGTATAATCATTGAAAGAATAAATGATGATTGTTTCATTCCACTCCAGTGATGCATATTATATGGCACTATAATCACTGTCCAAATGCTATATGTGCTGCTCAAAATCTTGAAAGGATTAAAACCATCAGTAGCTAAACCAAGGCGAACATTACGTGGATTTGCGGCAATACCAGGATATCTATAATCAAATGATTTCCATGCTTCTCCATCAGCTGAGTGTTGCAGCATACCATTTATATTTCGTTGTGTGGCATGCCAAATCATCTCTTCTGCCATTTTTTTTTTTTTAAATAATCTTTGAAGTCTTGGAATCAAGGAAAAATATTGAAGAATTTTAGCAGGTTTCATTTGAACTTTTTTATCTTGTGCAATTTTGCTCTTTTGATTAGGAGCCCATCTTGATACTCCACAGACTTCACATACATTGTCATTAGACTTATCTCCCTAGAATAATGTGCAATCATTAGGGCATTCGTGTATCTTGGTATAACCAAGATCAAAGGCCTTCATTAATTTTTTAACTTCATATGTAGTTTTGGGCAATGAAGTCCCTTTAGGAAATGCTTCAATAAGTAACTCTAATAACATATCGAAAGATCTTGCAGTCCAAGAGTTTAGACATTTCAAATGAAATAAATGTAATATAAATGACAGCTTTGAGAATCTCTTACTACAATTAGCAAAATCTAAAAAATCTTCAACTCCTTTATTGTATTCACGACTCCATCTTGACTTGGTTATCAAACTCTTATTCATTTTAAAATTCAACTGCAAAGAGAAAAATACATGATTCAATTATTGGTGCAGCATTTTGATCAATTAATGCAACATGGATTAATTATAGCCTAAATCTTACTTACCTAAGACACTAAAAAAATATATATATAAACTTCAAAACCTTCAATTTGAGCGAGCAACAACGTAATTGCCTTTAATTTTTCTTTCAGAAATCAGCAAAAAATAGAAGAGACCCTTTTGAACTGAATTAAATTTTACCAGATTTTCTAGTGCAACTTGGCCACTAAAAATCTTTTAGTACGCTTAGATAAAGAAAATCATTTTTATCTAACATCTATCCAACAAAATGCTAAGAAATCCTTAAGCAAAATCATATACCAGTGGATAAATACAAAATTCAACATAAAATGTTTGTCTCATGGCCAATCCCAAAAGGTAATAGCAGCAATGCTGCTCCCTAAGGCAATGGAATATGAGACCAGTCCAAGAAGGAGGAACTGCCGAACCATCAACCTCTAGAGATCTTTATGTGACGTTTACTTAGGAATGTACAAACATAACAGGTTTGCTCCAACAAGAAGTATGGATCTATTTGCAAATAGGATCAAAAATCTCAAACAAAAATTTAAGCTGAATCAATCCATGTCAGCATGAGTAAATCAGAGCATTAGAGTTCTTGATAGACAATTTTAATTCAAAGCATATAATGATTTAATCAAAATAAAAATGGAAGAAATTTAGATTCTGAAGTATCAAACACAACAGATATTTCTAATTTCTAAAACTGAAACATTTATGTGTCATAGTCAAGTGAAATTGAATACGGATGATTTTTTATCATCTCATTCATTACCTATTTTTGTAAAACTTCTCTCATTACGATCCAATACAATACATAAATATTGATATGATAAAAATTTTTGATACAATCTCCCATTAAGCAAAAGGAAATAAGGCATCAGATTTAGAGAAGATTGCAATTGCAAATTGTCCGATTGAATTTCCAAGCAAATTTAGGAATATAAAAAAGCATTATCAATTAAATTCCATCCAAGACAACAAACAAAAGAAAAATGGCAAAAAAAAAAAAAAAAAAAAAACACAGCAAGAAGATATCAATATACATATAATTAGAGGAACAATAAAAAAAGCAAGAAGATGAACACAAAAAAAATGAAAAAAACCTAATATAAATCTTACCCAACCGTTTGCTTGGTTTCAGGTATGATTCAAGAAAGAGAAGAAGTTGCGAACGAAGGCGGCAAATGGAAGCAGCGGCCTCGGCGTTGATGTTTGCGTCAACGTCGGCTTCAGCGTCAGTGTTGGCCTCGTTCTCAATTGGAGAGAAGGGGTCGCGCGCAGAGAAGATCGCGAGGTGGGTGTGGGTGTCGACAGAAACGTCGGTGAAGTTTTCGTTGGAATGGAAGCAACGGCTTTGGCTTCGGATTCGGCGTCGGCATCAATATCTGCTTCGGCATCGGAGTGGGTGTTGGCGTCGCGGAGACGGAGACGGATTTGGAGGAGACGGATCGCGCCGGAGCAAAGAAAGAGTCCGAATGAGCTAGGGCTTCATTTGTGCTTTTTAGAAGTTTTTCGCAGCTTTTTTATCATTCCCGCCTAAAAAATTGATTCACAACTAACTTCTATTTGGCTATTATTATCTTGATATTTTTAATTTAAATTATTAAGCCCCTAGGAGTTGATGGGGTTGTTGATTGGTTTATATATTTTATTTAATAAGATTTTTTTTATATAAATAACACTGTTGGGCAGAAAATACTATTCTTTTAAGTAACATCGAACCTAACAGCCCCAAAGTTTACCTATGTTCCCCATTATGTCTTGTCTTCATAGCCACAGCTAATGAACTGAATGGCCTCTTTGAGCAGAGCTGCAATGCTTGATGAGGGGGGAACTCCACCTTGCTCCATTAAAGTGGATGTCAGAAAGGCAACATATTGCCAAAATCTCTTATCAAACTTCATCTGAGACATGAGCATCTGCTTGTCTTCATCAACTGCTATTCAAATTCTATTTGTACAATGAAGTTCACACTTATTTATCTGGAAAAAAAGATGACCCAAACTTTAGTTATTGAATTATTTTCTATGATGGACCTAACAAATCATCCTTGCTGGTACCGTAGTGGCTTTCGCTACCAATGCATTTATCTACTCCTATTTAACTTTAGAGTAATGTTAAACTTACCTCACAAACAAAATCAATTTGTTCCACATTAGCTACTTATATATTATAAAATATTTTTAAATAAACAAAAAAGTATGTAATCTTTTCTCACATCTAATTGACGAAACTCCTCATCAATTACAAAATTTTTTATTTAGATATTTTTTATTAAAAAAATACTTTAGAAAGCAACAAAAACCCAAACGAAACCTTAGTTGCATATAATTCATTATAAGTTTAGGTATATTTGATATTCAATAAAAATTAGTGAATTATACATCAAACAATAAATTTTAGGGGAGTCAAAATAGGTCAACAGGTTAGTTTCGAGTTCAACCCAAATTGAGGCAAAAAGGTCAAGAATGTCAACCCGAACCCGACTCACTGACTCGTTGTGGTAGCGTGGTGCGGGATTGAACTGAGGATGCGAGGCGAATGGGTAGTGCTCCTGTGGGTATGTGCTGAGCAGCAAGCATGGTGGTTAAGTGGCCGGCAGCGAGTATTTTGGCCGAGCAGACATTGGACCAGACTCGTGAACCTAGCAAGCTGACACGCAGTCCGACTGTGTCGCCGTGGTAGCTGCAAACATACCGCCTACGGACCTAGCGCGATGTGCCTGTGTTGTCGTGTCAATAACCGACTGTCGACCTACAAAGCTAGCGCAGAAATTATTAAATAGAATTTGAGATTATTACTATATAAAAAATATTTTAATTTTTTAAAGGACACTGATATCTCATCAATTTAGATGAATTTTTTTTTAAAAGAGAGTAAAAGAGAGATATAGCCGGTAAAGTCAAAACTAATTTAATCATAGCTGAGTTAATCACAGCCGTCCATCAGGTGAAAGGGATATACCACAAGCTTCCCGTCCTTTAAATAAGGCATCATTCTGGCTATTTCGCTCAGTCCCGCTTCTTTTTCTTCTCTTCGCTTTTCTTCTCACCGTTCTCGCTCTTCTCTCGCTCTTAAAGCTGCGGGCTGTCTCTGACGGAATAGAAATCTTACTAGGTTTTTCTTGATAAAGAAGATACTATCCTCTTCTCTCACACATTGGCCGAATCTGAAGCTATGGTACCGGACGGGTTCCCCGCCGGATTGCGAGTTTTCGTGGTCGACGAGGACTCCGTCGCTCTTAGGATGCTTGAGAAAATGCTTCTCCAGTGCGGCTATGAAGGTGTGTTTTTCTTAATCAGTTCTGGAGATTTTTCAGTGCGTATCTAGGATTCTAGGGTTTTTTTTTTCCATGAAAATTTCTAGGGTTTTGACAACGCCTTTCCTTTCTTCTTTTCAGGCTCTGTTTCTTCTCAGCAACGTTGTTTTGAATGGTATTATTTGAAAATTTCTGATTTCAATTTAAAATTATTTAATGGCATTTCTTAGAGAATCATATTAAGGAATACCGATGGAAATTGTTGACCTCCTTGATTTAGTATATATTGTTATGGTGCACTGAAGAAACAAAAAATTCCTTTCAGTTCTCAGTTTAGCGGTTTATGATTTACTGAACTTTTAGGATTTCGACTCTGTAGCTTTTTTATTTCTAAGTAACATAATTCATAATCAAATTATTTGAAAAATCATTTAGAAGATCATATCAGAGAAAAAAATAAAATCAGAATAGTTTAAAAATTAATAAATTTTTAGGGTTTTGACAACGCCTTTTCCTTTGTTCTTTTCAGGCTCTGTTTCTTCTCAGCGGCGTTGTTTTCAACGGTATTATTTGAAAATTTCTGATTTCAATTTAAAATTATTTAATGGCATTTCTTAGAGAATCATATTAAGGAATACCGATGGAAATTGTTGACCTCTTTGATTGAGTATATATTGTTATGGTGCACTGAATTTTTTTTTTCTTTCAGTTCTGTTTAGCGGTTTATGATTTACACAAATTTTAGGATTTTGACTGTAATTTTTTTTCTAAGTAACATTATTCATAATCAAATTATTTGAAAAAATGATTTAGAAGATCATATCAAGGAATAAAATAAAATCAGAATAGTTTAAAAATTAATAAATTTTTAATTCAATTTAGTCATTCAAAATGAATTGAATTGACTAATTAAGATGAAAAAAAAAATGAAATCTCTATAATTAGTTTTTTTGGTTCTATTTAGTTCTGTAATTTTTTCTGATGTAACTTTTCAAGATGCATGATTGCTAGAATAATAAATGACAACCTGAGTAATTTTTTGAAATTTAAAGGGCGGTTTTTGAATAAATTATACGGTTTTATTTTTCAAGATGCATGATTGCTAGAATAATAAATTATACGGTTTTATTTTTTGTGCATTTATTCTTTTTTAAAGAGAATTAATATTAACCATTTATTTAA